>OY755249.1:37922875-38106240 GCA_963576725.1 Azorinus chamasolen
TATTCACTCATCCGCCCATAGCAGGCTAAAGGTTAATGCAAGGTTAAAGTCAGACAGAAAGCTCAACGAGGAGCTTTCGTCCCGACTTCCATCCTGCATTAAGCTTCGGCCTGTCTTATGGGCCGATAACAGTACTCATTTAAGCGTTCGGATTAGTGATGTTTTACAGTATATAACATACACATGTATGCTCAAAGAAAAGTAAACGATTCGATATCGGTTTTTATACACAGATAAGAAGCAACAACAAAAAAATGTTTTGGTCAGGTGCCAAAAGATGTATAAATTTCTTGGCTGCATCAAGTATATCAATGCCTTGTTTTCAGTATACGATGCACGTTTTCATTCGAAGAGAATTGTTTACAATTAAAAAACTTGTCGTAAGCTAAAACTCACTGAGCTTAATTATCTTATCTTGCAAGTCGGGACATAGCTCGCATTAAATTTTGCAAACAGTGTAAAAGTATTTTTGTCCGCTGTATAGCAAAAACACCTCTAAACCGAAAGAATTAGAGAAGAATTTAGATGCCCTAATGCAGGTGGATGCTTAATGCAGGGTGAGTCATGCAGAAAGCTCCTAGAGGAGCTTTCTGCATGACTTTCATCCTGCATTAAGCTGCTACCTGTATCCAAGACCGGTATCTATATTGATAAAATTTTGATTCCGGTTTGGAGAGTGTTTAATGTACTAATGATTAAAAACTTGTTCCACTTACCGCGACTTGACTTGACAGTTTGGATCCAGATGAGACACCCAGTAACTCCGTGTTCCATCAGGATCCAAGCTGTTTGACACTTGGTCAATCGTTTCTCAAAAGCTTGATCGAATAGGGAGTACATGTAGTCAAAATTGAACAGATCTAGATTGGAGTAAACATACTATTTTCATAACGGGATAAGAAATGAAATAAAGTGTTTAAAAAAGCAGCACGCGATAGTTTGGGAATATGGCACTTTTTCATAATAGGGTAACAAGTATACATTACTTTCCCTGCTTTAACACTGTATTCTATAAATATGACTTTCCAAGCATTTACAAACAGGGTAGACCCAGATCAGACAGCTCCCATGGGAGCCGTCTGATCAGGGTCTGGTCTGTTTGATTATGATATAATATAGATATGATTCTACGGTCTCTGCCATGGCGAAATATTTCCGTGTTCATGTGCCATTATAAAAGATAATTCAGTTCATTAATGCTTAACCCATTCCCTCATATGCTATTTTAGATTCAACCTCTGAATAAATCTATGGAAAAGGAGCATTAACTAGAGAAAAGGAAAATTTTAGAATTTTGTAATTTGAAGCCATTGTGATAAATGGAGCATTTGCTCCTATAGGAGCAAATGTTCTATTTATCACAATGGTTTCAACGGGTGATTTTTACAGAGGCGTAAAAAAGGCGTATCTATGGAGGAAAGGGTTAAATGAATAGCGATGGAGTAAAGTACAGTATTAAATATATTCCACTGTAGTTTTGTTAACATTACCTTCCATTCTGATTTCCAAACTTCCGTCTTCAAATGCAGATTCCAGAAGATTGAGCACTGCCTTGTAGAGTAATTCCAATCGTGTTTTTTTTCTATAAACTTTCAGATTTTTATATCGACTTTATGTAATATTCCAACACCTCTCACTACAATCACGTCTCCCAACTTCTCTAACACTATCACTCACTATGATGTCATTGTGCCACTTTACTATAATGATATACCCCTATCTTCCCAGGTGCTTCTATTTTTGTTTGAATCATATATCTTGTTCAGATTTCTTATATACTCTCTTTCTACCTCGCATCACCTTCGAAATTCCGCGCAAAGTTTTCTCTTGTTACTACTGTGCCTAAACACTAGCAAGCAATGCCAACACAAATTCGCGCAACATGAAACGTGAATGGATCGTGCGAAGACGCACGTGAACTCTACGAGGGGTAATGGGCTTTCCTGGCACGTTTTTAGAACCTCAAGGCATTCCCATTCGGAACACACATCGGCTACATCCTATGAAATTTACGAGTGTGTCCGAAAATAGTCGAGTTGTTACGATCGCTACATTCCACATGTTTTCCCAGGCAGCGTGTGTTTTTGTAAGTAGCTCATCTTGCAGACATGCTTATACTCTGCAATGGCTTAGACAAGCCGCACTCTACGAGTGGTTATGATATGGAGTCAAATTACTCACCTGATCTTCTAAAAATTCACACCGAAGATTTGATAGCGCGCGTCCTGTTGTTAATCGTTTTCGTGCTAAGTGCAGCTGGACTGATAATTTATAAACAGCATGGGTCCAGATGAGAAGCCGAGTGACTCGGCGATTCATCGGCATCCAAGATATTTAATCCTTCACTTTATAGTTAACGATTGTCCAAGCCCTTTGCAAACAGAGAAGACCCAGATCAGACGGCTCCTATAGGATCCGTCTGATTAGGGTCTGCTTTGTTTGCCTACTGAATAATAAAAACATTATTCTTATTTTTCTGCCATGGTAACACATGCAGTGATTTTTTACCTTCGATTCTCGAGTCAATCTCTAGGGATGCAAGGTTTCAAATTATGTGAGTCCCAATAATGCATTGAAATATCTAACAAAATTTAATTTTAAAGTTTTATTAATATCTTAATTATAATCAATACCCAGTTTATCATCAGCTATTAGTACATGTATGAAAAAGCCAGTTTTACAACTACCTTTGACTAGGTGCTTTAATGTATTTTCATAGAGTATTTGGACTCGGTCTTTCAATTTGCCAATTTTGGGGACTCGCAGATTTGCAGTATATCGAGTCCCAGGACTCGTGAAAGAAAATTTGTAAAAAATAGAATCACTGTACATGTACATTCCCTTGGTCATAATGCCACTGAAAAACTTCAGCTAATTAATATTCATGATGTCAATATGTCTTGCTAAATATTCATGAGGTAAAGCATTATATAATAATGGGTCAGTACGTACGAAAAGCTTGAACGAGTCAGGGGAAGTGAAAAGTGCTGCAGATTTTTACAGTACAGTAAAACCTCTCTATAACGGCCATCAAATTACATCAAGTATTTTGTGTTAAAGGCATGTGGCTGCTTAAAGCAAAGTGAAAGTAAAACAGAACGCTCCTATAGGAGCGTTCTGTTTTACTTTCACATTGCTTTAAGCGGTCACCCGCCCTAAATACCAACTAATTAATACAAAAATGTACGATCTATTTGCCTTTATAGAGAGGTTTTACTGTGCATTAATCTTTTCCATGTTGGATACATGTATTCATGTAGGAAACAATGGCATCTTGAACGGTTTCCTAGGTAACCCGAAGTAAATTCCGAAACATCCTTGGTTAAGAAAATGCTTCATAACTTTGCTTTTAGAGGTAATAGAAGGACAAAACAAGTACCAAAGTAAAGCAGAGACATATAGCTTGAATATGGTATATGATTTAATTAATATTCATAAATGCATTCTTATGAATATTCATGACAATGTAAAACAATGCGTTTTTTAGAAAAAGGAGCTTGTTGTTTAGTCTGTTAGGCTTATTAATGCACACAAATTATTGAATTCAGGTTTAAATTGTTTGTTTGGTTCATCAGAACACATTTTGAGTATTCCCCAAAAGTAATTTTGTCCCATCTATGTTTTATTGAACGGTTTCCATGGTAACGCGAGGAGGTAAATTTCGAAACATTATTGGTTCAGAAAAGGCATAATAACTTTGCTTTTAGAGGCAATAGAAGGACAACACAAAAACCAAAGTAAAGCAGAGACATATATCTTGATTATGATATATAATTTTAATAATATTCATATATGATTGCTTATGAATATTAATGAGGAAGTATAAAAATCCGCTTTTTTAGAAAAATGAGTTTTTTGTTTAGTCTTAGAGGCCTATTAATGCACAAAAATTATTGACTTCAGGTTTAAATTGTTCGTTGGGATCCGCAGAACACCACTTGAGCTTTCCCCAAAATAATTGTGTCCAAGCTATGTTTTTAACGGTTTCCATGGTAACCCGAGGTAAATTTCGAAACATCCATGGTTAAACAAATGCGTCATAACTTTGCTTTTAGAGGCGAAAGAAGGACAAAACAAGAACCTGAATAAAGCAAAGACATATAACTTGAATATGATATGTAATTTAACTAATTTTCATAAATGTATTCTTATGAATATTAATGAGGAAGTAAAACAATCCGATTTTTGTTTAGAAAAAAGGAGTTTATTGTTTAGTCTGAGATGCCTATTAATAAACAAGAGTTATTGAATTCATGTTTTCATGTTTTCATGTGAAGGAAAATAAACCATCTTTGTTTCAGGTAATATTTCTATAAAGCATGCGTATTTCAGCTTATTTGCATATAATGTACGTATATGAATAAGCAATTTTCTATGAGAATTGTATTTAGTATTATTTTGAGTATACGGTAAAATCTCGATTATTCAAATTTTCTTTATAGAAGCATTAAGACCCTTTTAGGCAGGTGACTTCTTAATGCATGGTGAAAGTCATGCAGAAAGCTGCACTAGGAGCTTTCTGCATGACTTTCACCATGCATTAAGCTGTCACCTGTCTTAAATATCGATAATAATACGTACGTCAATGATAATACGTCAATGTTTGAAGCGAATCCCAACTGTTGGATGCAACTGCCGGTTCTAAAGAAGTGAATGAGAGAGAGAACGAGAGAGAGAGAGAGAGAGAGAGAGAGAGGGGGGGGGAGGGCCTAATGCCCGCCCCTGGGGCTGTCGGAAACAAGTGAGGGGATCTGATAAAACATCCCAGGTCGATTTTCATTTGAAACCGGAGGCCTAAGAGATACCCAGGGAACCATTGTCCGTAAGAGTTTAGCGGACATGATCCACCCAGTTGCCGGGCTGGCACAAAAATCTTCGTCCAGGTCAGGCAAACGGGAAAGAAGTCCCGTGGAAGGAGAAAGAGACTCCCTAGACTTAATTAGGTTAGGGAGGTCCACTTTTTCGACTGACACTAGCACGGAAGAGGATAGAGGACCCCTGTGAATAGGATTCGGGGGCCTAGGGCAGACAGAGGGTGGGGTGATTCTAAAACAATCTTCACACACATTCTCAATAGAAAATATTGATGTTCAGAATCATCTAAAGAAAAAAGGACTAAGTCCCGTCTAAATCTGAGTGGGAGGCTTCCACAAAGTCTGATTCCCTTAAAAAATAGGACCATCCCTAGGAGCCATAATGGACAAAGTGTCTTCCTGCTCTCCCTCAGAATCCGCCCTGGTGAACGCCATGGATGGCAGCACCCGGGAAGAGTAGGACCCGCCACAGACATAGAAGTGTGGACTGTGGGTTAACGTGAGAGCTATTCTCCCTCTAGGTGAAGCTTGCTGGTTCCCAGAATGAGTGTCGGCTATCGAGAACGACCAGCCGGCGAATCTGATGAGGCAGAGCGATGTCTTCGCATAGAAGAGTAATGGTAAGACCTCGATCTGCGATGAGAGCGGTGCGAGTGCCGGTTCCCATTAGAAGAATAAGAAGGTTTTTACGCCTCCTACGGGGTGGGTGGGATGGGGCTGGGGAGTCCGAGGTGTACTCAGAAGATGAAGAGTAATTGCAGGGTCTAGACGACCAAGAACGTCTAGACTTAGCCAGAGCAGCTTCCTGTTGACTTTCACCACTGTAATGCGGTGTAGAGACAAAATGCCCTGTAGAAAAGATTGGACTGGTAGATTTACCGGTCCACTTCGGTATCCTGGTCCAAAGGACCAGACATGGCCACCGGAGGACCGTTGGAGAGCAAACTTAGGGCACCGGGCCAAAGAATACACAGTGACATCTTTGGGCGGGGGCTCGGTAGACCGGTCTGCTGGTGATGTCATGAAACGGAAGCACTAACGCCAGGACACCGGGGACCGGTGACGGATAACTGGGCCTAGATTCAGCGGGACCAGGCAAAACTCTTCACACAACAAGCGGACCGGGAGACCTGGCAACAATAGTACCTGGGACCAGAACAAAGGGTACCATTCAAGTGGTGAACGGGGAACCCGCGCCCGGGCCAGCAGTTGGGTGCCAATCTGCAACTAACAACTGGGGAATCGACTGCACCACAGGGGCTGTTGACGAAAGAGATTTTAAAGAAGAAGCAGGCTTCTTCTGAGCTTTAGAGGACAGTGATTTGTTTGTTGCGAGGGAGTCGCTGACCGAAGAGAAGAATACTTCTTCCGTCGGGCAGCAAGCTCCCACGTCTCCCCTGTCCAGGGGGATGAAACTGGACAGGGAGCTGACGCGGAGCATCCGCAACAGGCCAGACACACTTAATGAGTTGTCCAGCCTGTCGCGAAATGCTCGCAAGAAGCCTTGCGTTGCTCTGGCATGCTGTGGTAAATAATCAAGCAAATGCATAAGACATCGCGAGTAAGTTAGAAGTCACGCAAGGCTAATATGGGTAAACATAAGCTGATGATTACAGTCGAGATGCTATATATTTTCTATTGCATTGCAAAACACCCAAAACAGTAATATTCTTCATAAAACATGCATGAGGCTCAATTCCTCTGCTGTAATTTCCTACAAGAAATGTGTTGTTCACATACATGTATATTGCAATATAATAGAAAAACTTACTTTCCTACAACAGTTTACATTCTCATTAATATTCATGATTTTGAAATAATATTCATTATCTACATACATTGTATTTATATATATGAACACCAATATCGCTGTTTCAGTCAGTATCAAGCTCTATACTGGTTAACTAAAATAATCTCAGATAAAAAGAACAGCTCATTCAAGTGTGTTTATTTTACATCTCATTAATATTAATAAATATGCATTAATATCCAAGAACCCAAAGTAATGACCCTCTGCTCTTGTCAATGTTTGTTGTTCTGGTAGTTTACGTAAAATAAATAATAAAAAAGATAGTACACTCGAAACAATGCTAAATATAGGGCTTATGTTAAATTGCTTATTCATTTACGCACGTTATATGCAAATTAGCTTAAATATACATGTTTTAGAAATATTACATGAACCAAAGATGTTTTCCTTTATTTGTATGTTGACATTAAAACATTTAAATCTGAATTCAATAACTATTTGTATATTATTAGGCCTCTCAGACTAAAAACAAACTAGTCAAACTAAAAACGCATTTTTTACTTCCCCATTAATATTCATAAGAATGCATTATAAGAATGCATTATATGTATTAATAGAATTAAATATCGTATTCAAGCTTTATGTCTCTACTTTACGTTGGTTCTTGTTTTGTCTTTCTATTGTCTCTAAAAGCAAAGTTATGAAGCATTTTCTTAATCAAGATAGTTTCGAAATTTACCTCGGGTTACCACGGAAACCGTTTAATAAAACATAGCTGGGGCACAATTATTTTGGGAGAATGCTCAAAAAGTGTTCTGATGACCCCAACGAACAATTTAAAACTGAATTCAATACTTTTTGTGCATTAATATGCCTCTAAGACTAAACAAAAAACTCATTTTTCTAAACAAGCGGATTTTTATACTTCCTCATTAATATTCATAAGCAATCATATATGAATATTATTAAAATTATATATCATAATCAAGATATATGTCTCTGCTTTACTTTGGTTTTTGTTTTGTCCTTCTATTGCCTCTAAAAGCAAAGTTATTATGCATTTTCTGAACCAATGCTGTTTCGAAATTTACCTCCTCGCGTTACCATGGAAACCGTTCAATAAAACATAGATGGGACAAAATTACTTTTGGGGAATACTCAAAATGTGTTCTGATGACCCAAACAAACAATTTAAACCTGAATTCAATAATTTGTGTGCATTAATAAGCCTATCAGACTAAACAACAAGCTCCATTTTCTAAAAAACGCATTTTTTTTACATTGTCATGAATATTCATAAGAATGCATTTATGAATATTAATTAAATCATATACCATATTCAAGCTATATGTCTCTGCTTTACTTTGGTACTTGTTTTGTCCTTCTATTACCTCTAAAAGCAAAGTTATGAAGCATTTTCTGAACCAAGGATGTTTCGGAATTTACTTCGGGTTACCATGGAAACCGTTTAATAAAACATAGATGGGACAAAATTATTTGGGGAAATACTCATAATGTGTTCTGAGGACTCCAACAAACAACTTAAACCTAAATTCAATAATTTCTGTGCATTAATAAGCCTCTCAGACTAAACAACAAACTCCTTTTTTCTAAAAAAAATCACATTTTTTACTTCCTCATTAATATTCATAAGAATGCATTTATGAATATTAATAAAATCATATATCATACTCAAGCTATATGTCTCTGCTTTACGTTGGTACTTGTTTTGTCCTTCTATTGCTTCTAAAAACAAAGTTATGGCGCATTTTCTGAACCAAGTTAGTTTCGAAAATTACCTCGGGTTACCATGGAAACCGTTAAATAAAACATAGCTGGGACAAACTTATTTTGGGGGGCATGCTCAAAATGTGTTCTAAGGACCCCAACGAACAATTTGGTACCCATGAAAAAAGTCTAGGGGGGGGGGGGTGCTACGGTGACCACTACTAGGACCCAGTCTAATTGGTAAGAGACTACATATTCAGATATATTTATAAATCATAAGCCGTAGTCTCAGATCTATTTATTAAATCATAAGCAGTAGTCTCAGATCTATTTATAAATCATAAGCCGTAGTCTCAGATCTATTTATTAAATCATAAGCAGTAGTCTCAGATCTATTTATAAATCATAAGCCGTAGTCTCAGATCTATTTATAAATAATAAGCCGTAGTCTCATATCTATTTATAAATCATAAGCAAACTAGTAAACCCCCGCTAATGCGACCACCTAAAAGAGGTATAATTCTGGGTGCTAGATGCAGGTGGTAGCTTGATGCAGGACAAAAGTAATACTGAAAGCTCCTAGAGGATCTTTCTGTATTACTTTTGCCCTGCATTAAGCAACCACCTGCTTATAAGGATACCCATGTTTATTCATTAAGTGGTCGCATTAGAGGGGTTCTACTGTACTCTGTTTGCAAATGCGTGAAAAACACGTTTATATGAGGGGGTTTAAGTACAAAACAATAATCTTCTGTTCAAACCTTCATCTGTGTTTCGAAAGTTCAAACTATTAGAGATACATGTATATGTTTTAAAACATTTTTCCGAGGGTCATCCAGATCGAATACTGATCAGACCCCGAGTTACCTGACGTCTGAAGTGGATGAAAACTGTCTTCTCGTTTCAGCTCATTCTTTTTCAGCATGATAATAGTAAGTTCCTTTGCTAAATCTGTTTTGAAGTGTTTAACCATATCCCTCTATAAACGCCTTTTCACAAATTTGCAAGCAAAGTTGACCCAAATCAGACGGCTACTATAGGAACCATCTGATCAGGGTCTGTTCTGTTTGCTCGTGACATGGTAAAGATCGCATTCGACTGTATTTGTCAAAACAAAAAATTGCATTACAAAAATTCAACAAATAGATAATGATGGTGTCATTATTTCATACATGAATATTGATCAGGGAAAGGATTAATGTTTGTAACATATTTCAGCATGGCAATAGTGAGTTCGCTGCTAAATCTGTTTTATTTAAAGTAATTTACTCGAGCTTATCAATGAAACGCTCTCTAGTAAAGGATGTTTATTGCACTGCAAGCTGTTAAGATCCAGATCAGTCGTCGCGTCTCCGACGTAGCATATAATCAGGATCGGTATTCGGCAATGTGTGTCCCTGTCTGAATAGGTTTTAACGCTTTCCTTCGTATAAACGCTTTTGTATGCCTTTGCAAACACAAAAATACGATCCCTTTTCCCCAGAGAACGTCACAAATAACGTACCTATAAGTATGATCTCTTGCGATCACCTTATATGTGCTTTATTATTTATTTCCTATAGAAACAACAGGAGATACAGTTGCACTTCGATTTATCCAGTCACCAGGCTTCTCTAGTGACATAATAAAGGGGGTGCAAATAAACTTAGGTTTATTAGGTTACTTCCGGTAGTGGAAGGTTTATTAGGTTAGTAGATAGGCGTAATGATTCTATAACCATGGAACTATTTTAGTTTTCTATAAATATTCATAAACATGTTGATGGAATAGATCTAACAGATCTATTTGGTCACCAGAAGAATTATTCAAATGAGAAAAAATAAAAATAATTGGCTACAGCTGGATTCGAACCCGCGCCTGATCCTACAAAAACTAATTCTAATCTCTCTAGAGACGTCGCCCTTACCGATTACGCCACTGAGGCCACATACAAAATGACGTTGATTTATCACTTTTATTAATTTAATCCACCGCTGGCAAAACCCGTTTTTGATAAAATCAAACCTGGAAGCAAAGATTGACAGATAAATAGTAAATGTTTTCTTTTCACTCTCATGATTATTTGATTGATAAACTCTTACAGGGGCGGTGATAGTCATAAACCTAAATATAGCCTGTTCAGTTCCATCGATTTCTGAGTGACGTTAGGTAGAATCTAAAAATAGAAACCGATACTACGTAACTCGAATTTGACCAAAGAATATAGATCATGTCTGTTTGAAATATAACTTATCGACCCTCGATTCAAATCTTCTTATTTTTCAAATTCAACCACGTTTCCCTTCTAGTAATACAAGTATCGAAACTATATTCCTCTGCGGTAGCTCATTAGATCTATTTACGTCTAAATGGAAGTGAAAAGGGAGGGATCCGTTGATCGAAAAACTGCATTTTCAATGTAAATTATTTCAAGAGTGTTATGAGTCTATAAAAAAGACATTTAACTATATTGACTGGATAAATCGAATAATAGGTTAGTGCCATAGATGGGACGCCTTTATCCGACTCGGAGAGAAAACAGTTGAGGCTCGGCAAGCCTCGCCTCAACGTTTTCTCCCCTCGTCGGATAAAGCGTCCCATCTACGGCACTAACCTATTATTCTCTATATCTAGAACTCGGATAACTCCAACTTCGGGATAAATCAAAGAAAAAGTTCGGTCCTTTCAAAATTTACAATACAGAAGTGTTCTAAAATATATCACTACGCAATCCTGGAAGCACATGTGGCAGCTTAGTTAGATAGATCTTTAGTAACTTTAGACCTACATTAAGCTGTGTTCAGCTCAGACATTGGATGCCTCGAACCTCTGTTAACTCAAAGTAATTTGTATGGTCCTTTGGAGTTCGAGATATCGAAGTTCAACTGTAATAATGATTATTTTAGGCGTTTACAGCCAATATATGGCAATCAGATTGTAGTATAACATCATGACCTGTTGTTATAGATCTACGCTCTAAACGAAGGTGTTATCTCAACTTCAACCATTTTTACCTGATGAAGAAGCATTTTAACCCTTTCGGTGCCAGCATTGTCGTCTGCTGGACATATTTTCGTTTATTTTTAGTGTAAGTGTGTGCACTTCTTCTATTTTCTTTATAAAACAGTAAACAGAGTGTCAAACAGTTTGGATCCTGATGAGACGCCGAGTTACTCGGCGTCTCATCTGGATCAAAACTGTTTGCATGTGATATCATAAACCCGTCATTGTGGCACGAAAGGGGTTAACGCTAAAACTGCAAACAGAGAAAACCTAGATCAGACTGCTCCTGTAGGAGGAGTATGATCAGGATCTGCTCTCTTTGCTTACGAAATAACATAGACCTGGTTCTACAGTCTCTGCTATATATGGTTAAATATATTCCATTAAAATCTGCAAAATTATATTTGTGGTATCATTATTACATGAATATTTGCGAGACACAAGGTTGAACTTATTTACAAGCCTGTACTGTTCACCCTTTCCCTGGTGAACATTCCTGAAGGAAATAATGACGTCATGAATATTAATAAGATTATTTTTTATAATAGTAGATGAACACAGGATATTTCTGCTCAGGCAGAAGCTGTAGAATCAGATCTATATTACACCATTAGCAAACAGAGCAGACCCTGATCAGACGGCTCCTATAGGAGCCGTCTGATCTGGGTCTACTCTGTTTGCCGATGCGTGACAATGCGCTTACATAATGGAAAGGGTTAAGCGAGTTTTAACAAATGATTTATACACGGTGTATGTTTAATCTGCTTTTTCACAGTATGCCTCATCTGCAGTTGTTGAAAGATTGCTATCAGATCTTCCTAGGAAGTTTCCCATGATTAATCTTGGATTAAGTTTAAAAGGCAATTAACCCTCACTCTGCTGTGCAAAAACATGTCTTCTCAAATTTGATCCTGGTTGCTATTTTATCTACTTCCAAATCATTCAAGCGTTTGT
This sequence comes from Azorinus chamasolen, assembly GCA_963576725.1. Classification (NCBI taxonomy): domain Eukaryota; kingdom Metazoa; phylum Mollusca; class Bivalvia; order Cardiida; family Solecurtidae; genus Azorinus; species Azorinus chamasolen. The sequence goes on from OY755249.1 coordinate 37,935,104, forward strand.
AAAACAAATGACAAGTGTCAAACAGATTGAATCCTGATGAGATGCCGAGTTACTCGGCGTCTAATCTGGAACCAAACTGTTTGCAAATGCGAGTCACTTCACGAATAGCGGTATATGGGGTAAAATAATATGCGTACCACGGTGGTCCCGTCTTCAATAAAACAGACTATTTCATTTTGACATATTCCATTCATGTCTATGTATATAAATGCACAACATTCTCGGCTAAATTATTCCTCACAAAATGCCTTGCTTAACGAAAGGCGGTCCACGGGATTTACTGCAATGAGCGATGCTGTGTATGCCTATGAAAGCAGTTTGGATCCCGATGAGACGCTGAGTAATTTGGCATGGACTAAACTGTTGACATATCACGTACGTATTAGAGATTAAATTGAAAAGAATTCCTCTCTTAAACTTCGTTTGCAGACGAAAAATATGTGTCGCTAAAAGAGTTCATTACTGAAAAGTATATAACAGAAATAACTCGCACACATTGCTGCACTTCTGTCCATTGTCGGTTAAACTGGGTAGGCATACCTTTAATACTTCTACTGAGGATAAGATGAAGATACCTCTAGTAACATTAAAATTTGCGTGTGTGTTCTGCAATTTATCCAACTTATTGTACAATAAACCCATTGATGACATTTAAATTGGGTCTATTTAACTTTGGCGTCAAAAGTGTTAACAGTTTGTCACATGGCCATTCGCTGGACAAAAACAGCGCATTTTTCACCTGGTTAAGGGAAGTAACTCCAAAACTATCAATGTTAATGACAGGTTCGAGTACACTGCCTTTCCTCTCGTTTATGAAATTTGACTGCGATACGAGTACATCTTGTCCGAGAATAGGGACAATCCATAATGGAAGAGGGCTAGAAGAAATGTTGCTACCGTAACTGTAACATGACAGAATATTACTATCCTACACCAGTCAGGAAGGGAAACAACACAGAAAAGGGTGTGTAAAACTAAATGCGATTGTCCATAGAATGATATAGTTGAACTTCGATCTCTCGAACTTCAACGAACCATACAAAGCACTTCGAGATAACAAAGATTCGAGTCATCCTATTTCTAATCTGAACAATTTATCATGAAGAAAGTGTAACCATGTGTCTTCATTCTACACAATGATAAGTTTTTTCAGAGCTCGAGATAAGATGCGTAATTCAAAACATTTTCAAGAACAACTCATTTGTTTCTGCACCAAACCCTATATTGTGACCTCTCTTTAGAATCGTCTCTTCGAGACCACAGTACTCCCTCCCTACAACGGCCCTCTCAATAACGATTCCCTCCTTACAACAACGCATGTCACTGTTTCCGAAACAACAAGGCTCCAGAAACAACTTTTTTCCATCGTATTTTCTTTATGCCTCCATCAAACCCTGTGTTGTGACCACTCTTTAGAATCGTCACTTTGTGACGATTCTAAAGAGTGGTCACAACATAGGGTTTGATAGAGGCATAACGGTTTTAGTTCTCGAAATACACCTTATCTGGGGATCTGCAAACAAGCTAATTATGTTTGATTTTCCCTCCCTATAACAACTCCCTCTGAACAACACATACAATCTTCGTATCCCAAAGGGTGTCGTTGTAGAGAGGGAGCAATGTATAGGGTTTGGTGGAGAAATTACGATTTTAGTATTTGGGTAGGCACCTTTATCTGTAGCTCTATTTTTTTCATACATTAATTTATCCCATATATACATTTTATTCCCTGTATTGCATGTTTAATTTCAAACAATTTAAACAAATTCAACGTGGTAATTAGTTTATATTAATATCACGCATGCTATTGCTAAATGATTTCATGTTACACCGTTAATTGCGTGACCCTCACCTATTTTCCCGACCAATGTCCGCCTATCCTAAGCAGCTGACCTATATGACCCCTACACTGTAGCGGACATTTTTGTTAAATGATGGGGTTGCGGACCCAAGATTTCAGATGGAAGGGGGCGTATTTATTTATTTATTTATTTTTATTTATTTTTTTTTGGGGGGGGGGGGGGGGTTGTTATATTAAGTTAGATGTAAATAGTTAGGAAATGACGTAATTGAGGGAGTAAACAAAAAAACCTCAGATTAAATCATTGTTTTATTGATTTTTATTAGATCTAGATCTAATAACATTACTCAAAAAGTAGTTTGTTTGGGCAGTTTTAGGAGTCGGCGTAGGCCAGCTCCGCCCCTCTAATTTCGCGCTTGATGATATCACAATACACTGACTTCAGTTATGAAAGCAAAACCTAGACGCTCAACGTATCCCCAATACCCGCTGCTAAATGGTGTTGAGATCCGACGTGGGGCAAATGCAAGCATCCGCTGAACTCATGCCTCTTTAATCTCAGCAGTGGACGGGATGCCAGGAACATCATCTGAGACCCTTGCCCATGTCACAATATCATCACCAAGGGACATGGTCCCAGGTGCTCAAGATCCTAGATAGTCACATTTCAAAGTTGTAGCCAGTGCGATCACCACCTTGACTTGCTCGTACCCCATGTTCTGGCTCGTACCCCATCCTGGGCAGGGTGGAGTATTCCAGTTGACGGATGCTGATGCTATCCGTAAATATTATCAGAATACTATTTTGAAGCGAACACGAGCATCACATTGACTTCCAGCTAACGCTGCTGTACATGCAACAGGAGGTGAGATCCCAGTTGTTGGATGCTAATACTGAAGCTGAATCTATTGATAACTGACGTCTAAATACAAACTAAAAGTGACCTCGAGCATCAGACTACCGGCACATCCTAATATATCCTCAGAAGATGGTGGGTTCCAATACCATCTACCCAGCAGGGGTATGTTCCCAGGCCCTTCTACCCTCAGCAGGAATGTGTTCCAATACTCTTCTACCCTTAGCAGAGAGGTGTGTTTCCAGGTCCCTCTAATCTCAGCAGGCGTGGGTCTGATCTCCCTCTATCATCGGCAGTGGATGTGTTCCGTTTTGATGTGAGTGCGACCACTCCCTTGAATCATGACCCACACCTCTCTACCGTCAGTTGGGTGGTCCCAAGATGAAGCGATGGAGACTATAAACTGGACTCTCGGTACATTCTCATGTACCTTAGAAAATGAACTGGGTTCCCAGGTGAATGGATGGTGACTATCCCCTGGGTCCCCAGCCCATGCCATGTCCCTCTATCCAAATCACGGGGTGAGTCCCCAAGTGAAGCGTACGTGGGGCGAGAGAGACACAGAGACAGATGTCTACAGACACACATAGACATTGACAAACATACATAGACACAAACAGATAGAGAGAGAGAGAGAGAGAGAGAGAGAGAGAGAGAGAGAGAGAGAGACACACACACACACACATAAATATGGAGAGAGAGAGAGAGAGACATAAAGATGGAGGGAGACACACATATAGAGGTAGAGAGAGACTGGCAGATATAGCGAGACAGACAGATAGAGAGAGAGACATACATACATACAGATAGATAGAAAAACATATATGTATATAGACAGACAGAGCTAGACGGGCATATGACAGGGAGAGAGGACAGATAGGCATGCAGACATACATTCATGCAGACAGTCACACAGACATACATACACAGGTGAAGAGGGAGTCGAGATGAGATATTAACACGTTTATTTATAAATATCTGCTGTTTATTAAGGCCTTGCCCGATCTTTCACGATATTTTTCGGGATTGTGTCCCGGATTTATCCCCATCCATTCTTAAACCGGAAGTTATAAAATGTTTACTCCATACGAAAGGAAACTTCATCAGTAAACACGTTATTTTCAAAACGAAAGGAGTGGCCTGTTCGTTTGTTGTTCAGACTGAAATTGAATAATATCATAATTATATGGTAAGTAGTATTTTAATCTCATGTGTAATATACTCGCGGTCGGTCTTTGATATTCTTATTATACATTCTCGAGAGTCTAGTGCAGTTGAAGTTTATCAATTCTATTTTTATGCACTAATAAACATTGCCAAATTTAACATAAATACGTTTTATCAGTGTAGTGATTGTTATTTTGTTGTCCCGTCCACTGCTCAATAACAAATGTAAGAAAGAATGGCATCATTAAATCATTATTATTCATTAATATTTAATTGCTGAAATTTTATTATGACATATTTTGGACTATTTACACAGGAGTTTTTGGTACATGTGTATATGTCTGTATATTGTAGACACTCTTTTCATTTTATAAGCAAACAGAGAAGACCATGATCATGGCACCTAATGGACAAGTATTGATCTAGCTGAATCACTTTCATAAATTTCTCTGTCAAATCCTGTCATGTTCATACTCTTTCATCCTTGAAGGCTCGAGGGTCACTTAGTTCACATTTGTTTACTCTAAATGGTGATATCGAGCTACTTTCGGTTTCGATGGTATCCAGGCGTTAAAACTGATTTAGGACGTTCCTCAGTACACACCTGATGATTCCTTTCGGGTTGGATCTCTCGATGAGTCAAAGTTTTTAACAGGTCCCTACGTACATGTACATGTAGTTGAACTCGGCATAACGAGAGTGGACTGTATTGCTGATATGAACCCCAAAATTTATTGTGTTTGACGTACAAGTAATCGTTTCAAGGCGGCCAGCGGTTCGCATTTAGGGATGAGGTCATGTCCGACAAACAAATATTGGCCATTTTTCTCATATTTCTGGTGCTGTGTTAAAGTTATCCCAGTTATTTGACTGGGAAAATCTTTGCATATTAGAATAAAACAATGTCTTTGCTTACGGAATAGTTTTTTATCTGATCGAAATCGGTGCATTTCTTGCAGTGCCAAGGGTTTAAAGTAGAGCCTGAGGAGTGGGTAATTTAGATCTTTTGGAAGTCAGATTTAATCTTCATGTAATTCCATGATGTCATTATTTCTCATATGAATATTCATGGAGTAAAAGATTTAAAAAGAAATGATGACATCATGAATATGACTTGAATTAAATTATTACCGGTAGTTTTTAAAAAGCATATTAACAAAAGAAATATTTGCCATTTAGCAGAACATATTTATATTATTCCATAAGCAAACCAGAGCTGTCTGATCCAGATCTACTTTATTTGCTGAGGCGTAAAAAAGTGTATTTATGGAGTAAAGGGTTAAAGTTATCAAAATAGTTCCAAACTGACTTATTCCATTTTACAAATGAAATAGAACTAGAATCTGCATATAATAGAACATCTTTATAGTGACCACTTAACCTTTTACTCCAAAACTATTATGTCCTACACTTTTGCAAACAGAGTAGAACCAGATCAGGGTCTGCTCTGTTTGCTTAAGGAATTCTACAGTTTCTGCTGTAGTCAAACATTCCTATGTTTATATAAAAATTGTTCTATTCCTTACATGAATATTCAATGTGTAAAGGGTTTAATTAATTTAATTATATAGGAGAAGTTATTTTTAGATTCTGTGAACCTCGTTGAATATATACATGTTCTTAAAAGGAGCATTTACTAGAGAAAAGGAAAAATTTAGAAAATTTTGTATCTATAGACCATTTAATCAATGGTTTTAAAAAAGCTCGTACTCAGATCTCCAGATAAGATATGTGAATTAAAACATTTGAAATTTTCAAGAGTAGCTCCTTTATTTCTCCACCAAACCCTGTACTGTGACCACTCTTTAGAATTGTCACTTAGAGACGATTGTAAAAGAGTGGTCACAGTACAGGGTTTGGTGGAGAAATGATGATTTTAGTATTTGGGTACGCATCCTTATCTGTAGCAATGACTCCAGCAGGAACATTCTGATCTGGGTCTACTTTGGTTGTAAAGGTATCAAAATGTGTCTCTGTGGAGTAAATTTATCAAAAAATGTAGATTGTCTTTCATAAAAAAGTTATTTAATTACTACGATAAAGAATTTAACTATATATTGATAATAAACTTTTTGTAATTCTGGTATTGTTTCAACTTTTCGTTCAAATTCTTGATTTTGAAATTGCAGTATGGATAATGGAAGGATCTGTCTTTGTTTAACCCTTTCCCTCAAATAAGCACCTTTTCACGTTTTTTCAAACAGAGTAGACCCAGATAAGGAGGTTCCTATAGGAGCCGTCTGATCAGGCTCAGCTTTGTAAATGCATACAACATGATATAGATCAGGCCCCGGGGTTATAAAACTTTTTGCTTGAGTCCGAGATCATTCTCAAGAATCTGACCAGTCAGATGCTTGAGAGTGATCTTAGACTCAGACTGAGAAGCTTTATAACCTTGGACCCTGATTCTACAGTTTTTGTCAAAGCAAAAAATTCCCTTGAAAAGTTTGTATTATTAAATTTAGCTAATAAATATTCATGTTGTCATTATCTTACATGAATATAGAACAGGTAAAGGATTATCTGTAAAATAGGTTTCCTAGGGGAATTTGAATGACAAAAGTGCAGAATTGATAAGATAGCTCGTTCAATGTCCCATTGGTCCATCTTGCTTGCAAATTTCACCTTATAATTCTTTACTTGGTAAAGATGCCTTTTAACTTCATTGCAAACATACATGTACATGTAGTAGACCAAGATCAGATGACTCATGTTACCTGTAGGAGCTGTCTAATCAGGGTCTGCTATGTCTGTTCATTTTTTTTTTATATAAATGGCTTAATGCTCATAAATATTAATATAAAAGATCATTAGATGTAATCTTGAATATTAATTACATTAATAATTAAAATGATAGATTAACCCTTTCCCTGTTCTATGTTTATTTCAAATTTCAATACCTACTGAATAATCATTAGCAAAATAGTTGAAATATGGAAGGTGGAACATTGTACAAATGTAGACATTTTAGAAAGCAAAGAAACAGATCTATCCAATTCTATTAGCAAACAGAGCAGACCCTGGTCAGACGGCTCCTCTAGGAGCCGTCTGATCTGGGTCTACTCTGTTTGCAAATGCGTGAAAACATGTTTATATGAGGGAAAGGATTAACACATGCAATTTTTACCAAAGCAGACACTGTAGAATCATATATGTACTATTTTATAAGCAAACAGCAACAACTGGTCAGACAGATCCTGTAGGAGCTGTCTGATCTGGGTCTACTCTGTTTGCAAAGATGAAGAAAGGTGTACATGTATTTATGGAGTAAAGGGTTTACTCCTTTCTTCATTCAATTGGGTTGTATCAAGTTATTTAATTGACTAAGTTTATTATTTAATTGACTAAGTTCATTGCCAGTCAGACACATTATAGGGATTTGTTTACGTTAGTTCATTCTTTGAAATCAATAACAGCATGTTTGCACTTAAATCCCATGCTTCATGACTAGTAAACAACAACATGTACATGTCAGGTAAAGGTCAACCACAGCCTGGTGTTAGGATAAAATCAAAGTGCTGCAGGCACTGGGGTATTCATTGCTTGCCTGAAACGTCATACTTTGTAACATGGTAGTATAGTGGTCCAGATAAGATGCGTAAATTTAAACAGTTTCAAGAATAACTCCTCTATATCTCCACCAAACCCTATGTTGTGACCACTCTTTAGAATCATCTCCAAATGGCAATTCTAAAGAGTGGTCACAACATGGGCTTTGTTGGAGAAATGACGATTTTAGTACATGTATATGAGTATGCACACTTAACTGTAGCTATGGTGGTACATGTTAACAGTTTTGGGTTGATCCTAATTACCCTAAATATTTGGACAAAGACACTTGAGCAAATAGTGCAGACCCAGCTAGATCAAATGTTTACTGAAGGAGCCATTTGATCAGGGTCTATGCTATTTGTAACGATGTTGGTCTTTAACCCTTTCCCTGTTCTATATTTCTTCCAAATTTTGATACCTACTGAATATTCATTAGCAAAATAGCTATAAAGAAATATGGATGGTGGAACATTGTAGACATTTTAGAAAGTAAAGAAACAGATCTATCAAATTATTTTAGCAAACAGAGCAGACCCTGATCAGACGGCTCCTCTAGGAGCCGTCTGATCTGGGTCTAATCTGTTTGCAAATGCATTAAAACACGTTTATATGAGGGAAAGGGTTAAAGTTATCAAAATGGTGTCAATTTGAATTATTCCGCTTTTATAAAACAGCGGAGGGCTGAGATTTGGTGTGTGAATACTTATAGTAATAAGGGTATATCAAATACTTTGGATAAATACATGTACCAGTAAGTACAGTTGAACTTTGTCATTACTCGAAATAAAAGTTTGTTATTTCCAAAATTTACAATTTACACAATTGTTCTTCATTGTTCAGCATTACTTTAGACCTGCATTAAGCTGTAAACTGACTTGAAATTGTCCAGATTAGAAATCGGATGACTCGAACGTCTGTTCTACATGTAAATTGCTGGTCAGGTTTCACTGAAACTTTTCAGAAATGATCAGCCTTTAAAGCCCAATTGTGCGTAACGTCAGTATTTTCTATGCCAAGGATATTTATGTCCCCCAAACAAAGTGTGTGGATTTGTGTATGTGTGTGGATAGTGGGGCATATTGTGTTTAATCCATTTCTTCTACTTCTTTTTCTCCTCCTTCTTCCATTGTGAACTTGTCTGACACATTTCTCTGTAAGTAATAGTCAAATCCTAAGTACTTAAGTAAGAGTCAGATCCTAACGAAACTTCATGTGAACATTGCTGGTTATGTGCATGCTATGTTTGCCTTTTGATAAACGAATGGTGGGCTCTGATTGGTCAAAAATTAGATCTAGCACTGTTTAAAAGTTTTTAGATATTTTTTTATTTTGCTGAAAATAGGTATGTTTGGATATTTTGGAACTTCGAATTAATTGGTCGATATTTCGATAATATTGGTTGCTATGTCAGCCAAATGGTGGACTCTGAATGGTCAGGATTTAGAAATTTTAGATATTTGATTACACTGAAAATTGGTATGTAGGAGTATTTGTGTACCCAAAATTCAATCAATGGGATTTTGGAAGAGTTGGGTGCCATGGTAATGGCATAAGCAAAGTGCATTAATCTTGACCCTTTCCTCCATAAATACACCTTTCTACAACTCTATAAAAGTCACTTTTTGAAATCATTGTGATAAATTGAGCATTTGGTCCATAGGAGCAAATGCTCTATTTATCACAGTGGTTTCAGAACTACACAATTCTACAGTTTTCCTTTTCTCTAGGTTACTAAATGCTCTTTTTCGGTAGATTTATTCAAAGAGGTTATGTCTAAAAATAGCCTATGAGGGAATGGTTTAAGCAAACAGAATAGACTCTGATCAGAGAGCTCTTACAGTCCTGAGCCATTTGATCTGGATCTACTCTGTATGCAAATTAAGACATCTCTATGAGGGAAATGATTAACACAATACTCCATAAATACGCCTTTCTGCATCTTTACAATCAGAGTTGACCCAGATCATGATCAGACAGCTTCTGTATACAGCATGTACATGTACATGTAGAAGCTGTCTGATCAGCGTTTTCTCTGAGTGATTATTAAATAATATTGATATGATTATTATAAAAGTTCCTGTGTTATTATAGAAAGGAAACTACATGCAATTAATATTCATGATACTATTATTTCTTACATGAATATTAATAAATATTCATGGAGTAAAGGGTTAACCATTTCCCTCATATAAATGCCTTTTCACACATTTGCAAATAAAGTAGACCCAGATCAGGTGACTCCTATAATTTAGGAGACGTCTGATCAGGGTCTGCTCAGTTTGCTTTTGACATGATACAATTTTTTTGCAGAAAATTCCCTTGATTAAGATAACATTATAAAAATTGAGCTAATAAATATTCATGTTGTCATTACATGAATACGTAAAAGGTTAACCCTTACTGTGAGGGACACGAGTCACAAATTAATGTCCTTTGCAAACAGTGTAGACCCAGATGAGAGGGCTCCTAAAGGAGCCCTCTCATCTGGGTCTGCACTATTTGTCATGTCAAAGTTTTCTTTAGAAAATTTCCACAATATTCACCATAAGCTTGACCTGTCTGAATTTTGGAATAGTCCATTTGAAAACTCAACATTGTAAGGGATAAAGCAGTCCTCAACTGGATTGGGGTAAGGAAAAAATTTAAACTCTCTTATGTGCTCTTCCTGTTTTTCAAATAACTTCCTCAATGTTATTAATATGAAGAAATAAAATGGAGATACATGTACCTAACATGTCTGAGTGAACTCACTGAAATATGTCGAGCTCTACCTTCACTGGATCTTTACAAGCTCAAACGTAATTGTTGTGTGAAATTTTATTGTTTGTTGTTTGTACAAAGGTATTTTAATCATTTTGAACTAAAAACAACTTGGAAAATCAACAGATGAGATACTGAGTTACATACATGTACTTGGGCTGGGAGTAAATATCCCTTGTTGGATTCAGATAAGTGTCTGGATTTGGTGTCATGTTTTGCATGCTCTGATAGTGATTTTCAATACAGTAGAAAAAGTTTAGCATACAACTAGTTTTTGGACAAAAATTTGCTATATGTGTTTAAATGGAGTTTAATCCTTTCCCTCATATAAACATGTTTTCATGCAAACAGAGTATACCCAGATCAGATGGCTCCTATCGGAGCCATCTGATCAGGGTCTGCTCTGTTTGTTGATGGAATTAGATAGATGTTTCTATACTTCTTAAAATGGCTACAATGTTCCACCTTCCATATTTCATTATAACTGTTTAACCATGAATATTCATTAGGTATTGAAATTTGTAATAAACATAGAACAGGGAAAGTGTTAAGGAACTGGAAGGTTTGTAGTCATTGATTTTTCTAAAGTTTACGCTTATACAATGTATGGCTGTACAATACAGCAGTTTATACTGAGTATTTGAACACGTGTACATACATGTACTTCTTATCTGAGGCTCTGATCTACATGTAATAACTTCACATTTTGACACTTTGCAAACATTTTCTGTTTACTTTCAAGTTTGAGAAACGGTGCATAGACGGCTTATTTATAATTTGACAGATTGTCAGGATCTGCAGCACTATCTACTATATCCCAAAAAATTTCACCTGTCGGGGGGAACGTTGATGGGCATATAGAAAGGGGAATATATCATATCATAGAAGGGAGAATAGGGGAAATGTTTATATGTATTTTAGTCAAATGGCCAAACCTAAATCTAAAAATAGCATATGCCGGAATGGGTTCAATAGTCAAATATTGATAAGAATCTTGATTACATTTATATATACATGTAAGAATTTCTTGTGGTAATGGTAATGTTTAAGTATGCTTAGGTGATTTTTATGCCCCTCAACGGCCGTCATATAGTAATCGCATTGTCCGTCTGTCCTTCCATCCATCTGTCCCAAATTTCGTGTCCTTTCTATAACTTTATCTGTGAATGGATTTTGAAATAACCTGGCACAAATGTTCACCACACAAAGACGATGTGTAGTGTTCAACTCCTTGGTCAAAGGTCAAGGTCATCCTTCAGGGTCAAATGTCGGGGGCATAGTGTTTCAAAAACACATCTTGTTTAAATTAATTTATTAAGTATTTTTGCCATATTAGCCCTTTACTCCATACTCATGCCTTTCTCATATTATAATGCCATTGCAAACAGTAGACCCAGTTCATGACATGGTCTGCTCTGTTTGCTTATGATATAGATATGGTTCTACAGTTTCTGCCATGGCCAATTATTCCAGTATCCACATGCACTTTTAACGATGAATCTAATTAATATTCATGATGACATTAATTCTTACATGAACGTGAATATTCATGGAGACAAGGGTTTACTTTACTAATAGACAGGTAACAGAATTGGAGCAAAATTTCATTTTATTTTGCAGAGCTATCTCTGAGAGCATAGACGACGCAGAGATGCCGCCGAGTTCGGGCGAGTTGTGGGGTCATCACCTGATGCCCCTGCAGGTGCATGTGGACTGCCTAATGCCCACGGGTATGCTGATACAGCTTTATTGTAACCGTGACGCCACCATGGAGCGAGTGAAAACTGAACTGTGGATGGAAGCTAGAAAACAGCCATTGTTTCATAAGCTTCTAGACCCAAATTCGTACATATTTGTTGGAATTACGCAGGATGCGGAAAGGGAGGAGTTTTATGATGAGACGCGACGTTTATGTGACTTAAGACTATTTCAGCCGATTTTAAAAGTTGTTGAACCAAAGGGTAACAGGGAAGAAAAAATGCTTAACTATGAGATAGGTAAGTTTGATTGACATTTGTATTGAGAGCTTCAAATTAGATATATACTAGTCTATCGAACCACTCTTAAGCGGCCACTTAAGGTCTGTTTTATGGCATTTAATATTTTCATGGCTTTCCCCTATTGGAAAAGTATATATTTTTCCCCAATCTTTTTATTTTGTATGTACCCATCCATAGAAAGAATTAACCTAACCCTTTACTCCATTAATATGCCTTCTACATCTTTGCAAACAGATTAGATCCAGATCCTATCAAAACTCTGTGTATTCATTTCATTGATTAAATGGTCTCTATTCCTTCTCAACTTTGATTCCCCAATTTGACATTTTATGATACATACTTCCCCTGTGAAAAGGCCTGTTACATTATATCATAAGCAAGCAGAGCAGATCCTATTCAGACAGCTCCTACAGGAGCCATCTGATCTGAGTCTACTCTGTTTGCAAAGGCATAGAAAGGCATATTTTTGGAATAAAGGGTTAACCCTTTACCAGATAGAGATACATCTTTATACATAAATTGTAAATAGAGTAGACCCAGATCATCAGATCCTATAGGATCTCTGTTTACTTATCTTTTGAAATAATGTAGACCTGATTGTAATATAGACCTGCTGTTATGAAAAAATAATCTTTGTTTATTATGTCATTATAGGATATCATCATATCAGCTAGTTAATCCATAAACGCATAGGCTATTTTAAGACCCAACCTCTTTTTAAATGAATCTACCCAAAAGGAGCATTTACTAGAGAAAAGTAAAATTTTTAATTTTGTTTGTTTGAAACTATTGTAATAAATAGAGCATTTGCTCCTGTAGGAGCAAATGCTCTATTTATCACAATGGTTTCACGAAGTGGTTATTACAGAGGTGTAGAAAGGCGTATTTATGGAGGAAAGGGTTAATATTCATAGTAATTATTTTATCAAATAAAGGATAAATGAAAAAATGTCATCAGAAGTCTAGATAAGATGCATAAATAAAAGCATTTACGAGAATAACTCCTTTATTTCTCCTCCAAATCCTATGTTGTGATCACTCTTTAGAATCGTCTCTTTGAGATGATTCTAAAGAGTGGTCATAACATATATAGGGTTTGGTTGAGAAATTAAAAAGAGATTAAAAAGGACGTTTAGGAATTGAATCTATTATATACACAGTAGAACCCCACTAATGTGACTAGTTAATGAATAAACCTGGGTTTCTTTATAAGCAGGTGGTTGCTTAATGCAGGACAAAAGTAATGCAGAAAGCTCCTCTAGGAGCTTTCTGCATTACTTTTGTCCTCCATTAAGCTACCACCTGCATCTAGCACCCAGAATTATACCTCTTTTAGGTGGTCACATTGGCGGGGTTTTACAGTGCGTTTACAAATCATTGTTTGGTATTGGTAAAAAGTTAAAAACTGTAGAATCTATTATAATGGATTATTTCATAAGCAAACAGAGCAGACCCTGATCAGATGGCTCCTACTCTGCTTGCAAAGGCATGAAAAGGTGTTTATAGGAAGGAAAGGGTTAATTATTCTGGAAGTAGATTTGTCGTCTATGATCTATCTGTAATGTTTTCTATTCTTGACTCATTTATTAACTTTGAATAAAATTCATATAAGATACTATATATATACATGTACATGTATAAATATACTCCATGTCAGATTGTTAGTTTAAGATGTAAATATGCATTTAACCAAAGGTTTGTAAAAACTTTGTTGTTGTTTTTTGTGGTAATTTAAGAATGCTCTTGAGCATGCATGAATAGAATGATTAAGCTTGCGTATTAAATGAGGAAGTTTCAAATTTCAGTTACAATTTAAATCTTCCTTGGATTAGTCTTAATGACCTTTGTTAACAGTTTGCCAAGTCAGAGATCCAGATAAGATGTGTAAATTTAAACATTTTTCTAGAATAACTTCTTTATTTCTCTACCAAACCTCTTCGAGACGATTCTAAAAAGTGGTCTCAACATAGGATTTGGTGGAGAAATGATGATTTTGGTATTTGACTATACACCTTTATCTGTAGCTCTGAGTTTTGATCCAGATGAGAACCGAAGTAACTTGATGAGTTATCAGGATCTAAACTTTCTGGCACTTTGGCAGTTTTTTTTAACCCTTTCTTTCATATAAACACCTTTTCATGCTTTTGCAAACAGAGAAGACACAGATCAGACAGCTCCTGTAGGAGCTGTAAAATCAGTCTGTTCTGTTTGCTTATGGAATAACGTGGATGTGATACTTATATAAATGCGTACTTGCGCAAGCTCCAGTGTGGTTCCAAATGCAAGCTACTTGCTGGCGGCAAGCTTGCTGCAAGCTTGCAGGATTAGCTTGCACAAGGTTGCAATTCTGACTTGCCGCAAGCTAGTAAATGTTACTAGTAATTTCTGTTTGGGTCTGTCTGGGTCAAAACATCCTGTATGTATTCTTGTAGCATTATACAAATTCAGTAGGTAAGTATTCATGATGTCATTATTTCTTACATGAATATTCATGAGGGAAAGCAGACCTTTTACACGGGTCCATTAAAAGGACCCATTCCCAATGAAATTTAGATAACAGTTTTCCCAATTTTGGAATAAATTCTCTATTCAAGACCAATGTTTTATTAAAATGCTAAAATAGATGCAGAACAAGTTAAAATGGTTAAAAATGCTTGCCGAATCATTACACACAAAAAAATTACCAATTGTTAAATTTATGGATTTAGTCTGAAAATAGCCAGAAAAGGCCTGGAAAGGGTTAACTTTAACAGAGTAGTGTCTGCAATACAACTACTTTAATCCTTTATGTGTACTCCATTGATTCATGTAAGAAATAACGACTTTATGAATATTTATTAGAATAACTGTTATAATAGCACATGTCCACAGGAAGTTTTGGCCCAAACAGAAACTTTAGAATTATATCTGTATTATATCATAAGCAAACAGAGCAGACCCTGATCAGACACTATAAAATAATTTAATTAATATTCATGATGTCATTATTTCTGACATGAATATTCATGGAGTAAAGGGTTAATTTCTTTGTATTCTTCATTTTACAGGTATGACTGTGGGTATTCCTGTCAGTGAATTTAATGAAATGAAAGACCTAGAAGTGATGACTTTTAGACGAAATATCCTAAATGAGTGCAATAAGGCTGTGGAAGATCGGAAACGGAATGGCAAGCACAGCCTGGCGCTGTACACCTACCCTCCAGATGTGGAATCCTCAGCGAAGTTACCACCTCATCTGGAGAAGAAGCTTCAGCAAAATTGTAAGTGAGAGTTGTACTATTAACAGAGCTACAGATAAGCGTGCATACCCAAGTACATGTACTACAGTCGTCATTTCCCCACCAAACCCTATACTGTGACCACCCTTTTAGAATCGTCTCTTCGCGAAATAAAGGAGTTGTTCCTGAAAATGTTTTAATTTACGCATCTTATCTGGAGCTCTGCATTAACCCTTTACACCATAACTCTGCCTTTCTACGCCTTTGCAAACAAACAGAGTAGATCCAGATCAGATGACTCCTGTAGGAGGAATATTTGGTCTTGTCAGAAACTTAGAATTAGATCTATATAAATTCATAAGCGAATAGAGCAAACCCTGATCAGACAGCTCCCACAGGAAGGTGACAGGAGCCATCTGATCTGGGTCTACTCTATTTACAAAGGAGTTGAAAGGCGTCTTTATGGAGTAATAGGTTACACACTCTACCAAATTATTCCATTTTTTCAATCAGTGTAGACCCTGATAAGGTGATTGTAGCCCCTGGCTGTTTAACTTGCCCGACAACACTGTCAGTTGTCCAAAAGGAATACACATATATGTATGTGCATACTGAAAGTTAATGTAGTGTGTAAGACACATAGCATTGTAATTTATAACCTCACAAACAGTTTTATCTGACTGAAAAATCCTCAAGGAATTCTTTGCTTGCATAGCCTAGGCTTAAGTTGTCAAATCCATTTGTCAACAAAATTTAAGAGAAGTAATGTTTGGTCATTGTGGTCTGTTGTGACAAAATTACATAGTGATATAAAAAAGAATTGAACACTTTGTAAATATTGTACATGTACTGTCGTTGAATTCAGGCTCAGATTTGATAAAACTTCAGAGTCTGTGTTCATTCTCAAGTAATGTGTGATATGTCAGATTTTGAGAAAGCTCAAAATCTGACCAATCAAATGCATGAGAATGAATTCAAGCAAAACTTTCATAACCTGTGGACTAGGATCTGATCAGGATTTTTAACAGCATATCTTCAATAGTGTTACAAGTAGTACAAGCTCTTGTCAGACTGCACTCTTTTTGGCTTCTGATCTTGGTCTACACTGTTTCTAAAATATCTCTTTTCCATGATCCCTGCTAAAGGATAATCAGATGTATCTCCATTTGCATAATGAATGAAATGTTTTATCATTGCTTAACCCATTCCCACTTAGGCTATTTTTAGACCCAACCTCTTTGAAAACATCTACCAAAAAGGAGCATTTGCTAGAGAAAAGGATATTTTTAGAATTTTGTATTTTTGAAACCATTCTGATAAATAGAGCATTTGCTCCTATGGAGCAAATGCTCTATTTATCAGAATGGTTTCAAATTGTGACTTTTACGGAGGAATCAATATGCGGGAATGGGTTAATGATAAAGCTCATTCCTAATGATTATACAAATTTGTTCATTATTGGGTTTTGAATGACATGGTGCAGCCCCTGATCCCAGGACTCCTACAATACTGAATAGACATCTGATCTTGGTCTACTCTGTTTACAAATGCCTGTGAATTCATTGGATTGAATTTTAGAGATTAAACTGTAAACAATTATTTGTCTTATTCAGAATATGTTCAGTGGTATAAATGGGTTTAATACAAGAAGGAATCGATAGCTGGTTAAGTAGATAATCAATGTTTGTAACAAATATAGTAATAACCAATACATCACTCTCAAAGGGTTTAAAATGGTGTATTTATTAAGTGAAGGGTTTACCCTTTCCCTCATATTTATAAGGCTTTTTCCCTAATTTTGCAAGTAGATTAGACCCATATCAGGGTCCATGCTTATAAAACTTTTCGTTGAGTCTGAGTACGTTCTCAAGCTTTTGATTGGTCAGATTTGAGCCTCTGGCTCAAATCTGACCAATCAAAAGCTTGAGAACTCAAATCTGACCAATCAAAAGCTTGAGAACGAAACTCAGACTCAACTAAAAGCTTTATAAGCATGGACCCAGGTGGCTCCTAAAGAAGCCGTCTGATGAGGGTCTGTCCTGTTTGCTTTTGACATGATATAGAACTGATTCTACAGTTCGAGGGCTTGGTGCAAAACTATTCTAACTCCTTCACTTTGTGAAGGAGTTAGAATAGTTTTGCACCAATCCCTCGAGTTACTCTCATGGCAAAAAAATCCCTGGAAAGGTTTACATTATACAACTTGAGCTAATAAATCTCCATACTGTCATTATTTCTTACATGAATTACAGGGAAAGGGTTAAACAGCCCTTCAACTCATTTCCTCATATTGACATCTTTTGACACCTCTGTAAAAGTCTGTTGTGATCACTGGGTTGTAAGCGTTGTCGTAGTTGTAGTAGTTGTAGGCGTCATCGTTGGCGTGCAAAAACTTTAATGTAGCTGATTAATCAAAAAGTATAAGAGGTATCAGCATGAAACTTCCTAGGTCAGTAGGTCTCTGTGAGGAGGGTATGCAGTGGACAAGCACCAAATCAGACGAGCGTTGGTGCCGCACACGGCTCTTGTTAAAGCCATGGTATTAATAGAACATTAATTTGCTCCTTAAGTTTAATGGGAGCAAATTCTTTGTTTATCGCATTGGTTTTAAAACTACTCAATTGTAAAGTTTTCCTTTTTTGTAGAAAATGCTCCTTTTCAGTAGACTTATTTATTCATAGAACCTTTGACTAGGGGAGACTATTGAGGTCAAAGTGACTATCACGATAGTATTGTGATAGTCAAAATACTATCACAATACTATTGAAATAGTTTAGAAACTATTGCAATACTATCACGATAATTTTCTTCTCAAACTTATAAGAGATGGGTAGTGAATCAAAATGACCAGAGCAACATGTAAGATCAGCCTTCTTGTGTCTATAAATATAAAAATAGCATACAAAGTGACACAAATACATATGTATGTCATTAAACCCTTTAAATGATACAAACAAACATGTTTTCATATCTTTGCAAACAGTGTAGACTCAAATTAGAGACAGATGTTTTCTTTTAATATGATTGTAAGGTTTGAAATGTTTCTACTGTACTTTAAAATAAGAAAAATATTGAAACTATTGATTGTTGAATTGACTATTGGTGATAGTTCTTAATTGTCAGAATTACTATCAGACTATACTATTGGAAATTAACTTTTGCGATATCTTGATAGGTCGACCTATTGTTACACCTCTACCTACGACGGATTTGGTTAAAAGTCACCCATCTCTATTAATTGAGTTGTGTTCTAAGATAGGTTCCTCTGTATTAAGCTGTCACAGCAATTATTGTAGCAAGCAGAAATTATCACCTTCTTCCAGTTGCATTGCCAATATAGATCACCCTCCATTTCTTGATGAAAGAAAATAAATATTGATGATTAGAGTGTCTAATGATTTGAAGTCATAGCATATTGCTCTAGTTTTATATCTGTACATGTGTTCTGTGTTACAGCACGGCATATTTATGTATGTGTTTGGGTAGTCCAACAAGACAAAAGCCGAAACAAGTACACTGTGAAGTTACCTCATACAGCAAAACCCAACGATGTGATAGCAGAGACTATTCGACGTCGAAGCCGCATTATGGGGCGGAGCAAAGAAGATGCAGAGCGATGTATAGAAGGGTTCTGCCATACATACGTTCTTAAAGTGTGTGGCTGTGATCAGTTTCTGTTTGAAGGGTATCCAATAAGTCAATATAAGGTGAGAACTGAAAAGTGGCAGGAAACTTTAAAACAAGATTATGCTAGTTTAATCCGTTCCCTCATATAAACGCATTTTCATGCATTTTCAAACAGAGCAGACCCAGATCAGACAGCTCCTATAGGAGCTGTCTGATCAGGGTCTGCTATGTTTTCTGATAAAATTCAGTAGATCTTTTTCTTGTTTCTTAAATGGCTACAATATTACACCTTCCATATTTCATTATACATGTAACTAAATTTGGCCATAAATATTCAGTAGGTATTGAAAATTGGACTAAATATAGGACAGGGAAAGGGTTAATCCTCTACCTGTTCACTAATCATGTAAGAAATTAAGACATCATGAATATTTATTAGCTGAAGTTTTATAATGTAAACTTTTCAAGGGAAATATCTGCTTTGACAAAAGCTGTAGAATCAGATCTATGTTATGTCAAAAGCAAACAGAGCAGACCCTGATCAGACGGCTCTTATTGGAGACGTCTGATCTGGATTGTCTATGTTTTGACGTTTATATGAAGGAAGGGGTTAACTTGTAGTTCATAATTTTCTGAAATAACCTTAAAACATAATTGAATATGTATGAAGTAATTTGGCTTTTAGACAGGATAAAAAAATGTATAGTATAACAAGATAATAGTTTAACCCTGTTTTATCTTTGTTACAAATTTCAACACCTACTGAATATTCATGGACAAAATTGTTATAATGAAATATGTAAGGTGGCACATTTTAGCCATTTTAGAAAGTAAAAGAACAGATCTATCAAATTCTATTAGCAAACAGAGCAGACTCTGATCAGAGGGCTCCTATAGGAGCCTTCTGATCTGCGTCTACTCTGTTTGCAAATGTGTGAAAATGCGGTTATATGAGGGAAATGGTAAAAATAGGATATAAAGATTGAAGGTGGTGTTTAAACAGCTTACAAAGAGACAATGGTTAGGATTACATGTGGAGATCTTAGGTCAAGGTCATTCTTACTAAAAGTAGAAAAAAACGGTTTTGGGAGTGTACAGATAGCTGGCCTGGAGACATAGGTTTGGGCTTGCATTTGGAGGGTCTTGAGTGTCTACTCTATGAATATTCATGTAAAAAATAACATCATTATGAATGCTAATGAAATGAATGCCGGTTTAGAAGTTTTTGTTTATAATTTTTTCAGTATATCAGGGAAAATATTTCGGCAGGAACGATACCTCAACTTATGCTACTGACCAAGGAAACGGTATATGCAACTCTGAAGGACACAAACTTTACAATTCCAGCATATGTTCAAAAAGGTGAGGCTGACATATGTCTATCCAAGTTAAGTTGAGTATCATAGCAACAGATAAAGGCCCATACTCAGATACTAAAATTGTCATTTCTCCACCAAACCCTATATTATGACCACCGTTTAGAATCGTTTAATCAATACAATTGTAAAGAGTGGTCACAACATAGGGTTTGGTGGTGAAAATACAGATATTATTCTTGAAATTTTTTCAATTGACACATCTTATCTAGGTTACAGAGCTACAGATAAAGGTGCATACTCAAATACCAAATTAATCATTTCTCTACCAAATCCTATGTTGTGGCCACTCTTTAGAATCATCTCTTTGAGACGATTTTAAAGAGTGGTCACAACATAGGGTTTGGTGGAGTAATAAAGAAGTTATACTTGAAAATATGTTAATTTATGCATCTTATCTGGTGCTCTGAGGTTCTTGATTATGTGTTGGCAACAATTTATCTATGGAGGAAAGGGTTAAACAGAAATGATTGAAAGTTTGAATTTGCATTTTTTGTAGACAAAGAGTTTCATTGAATCTGTCATCAGAGTATCACCTTATAGTCTATATAGACATAGTGTTCTGACTTATTGTCATTTCTGTTCATTTGATTGATCAGATTGTTCTAAGGTTTCATATTGTTCCGTCAACAAATGATTGCATCAGTTGAAACACTTTATTGTGTGGGAGTGAGAAGCCATGGATTTGTTTCTACGGTGACTGAATGTTTTTGATACATAATGAAATCTGCCAAAACCAAATATAGAGCAAAATCTCTCGACATTGATGACTAGAAAGATATCTGCTGCTGGGTCTTTAACCTTGTACTCCATAAATACAACTTATTATGCCATTAACCATTTACTGAGATTATAAAACATTTTGCTTGAGTCTGAGATCATTCTCAAGCATCTGACCAATCAGATACTTGAGAATGATCTCTGACTCGGACTCAGAAGCTTTATAACCTTAGACCCAGATTCTACAGTTTCTGCTTTGGCAAAAATTTTATGTGTTAATATGCGGATTTAAAAATCAATCTTAATTAATATTTGTGATGTCATCATTTCTTACCTGAATATTCATGGAGGAACGGGTTAACAGTGTCATCAGAATTGAAACCGTTTTACACTCTTAACCCTTTACTCCATGGATATTAATGGCAAAAATAATGGCATCATGCAGAATCAGATCTATATTATTCTGTAAACAAACAGAATAGACCCTGATCAGATGGCTCCTCTAGGAGCCATCAGATTAGGGTCTTCTCTGTTTGCAAAGGCAGAAAAGCATGTTTCTGAAGCAAAGGGTTAACTATTTACCTTATAGATAATATTAAAATGTCTTTTGCAAACGAGAATAGGTCACGAGTGTCTGCTTGGTTTGCTTAACCCTTTCCTCCATAAATATGCCTTTCTACATCTCTGTAAAAGTCTTTTTGGAAACCATTGTGATAATTTATTTATCACAATGGTTTCAGAACTACAACATTCTAAATTTTTCTTTTTCTCAAGTTAATGCTCCTTTTTGGTAGATTTATTCAAAGAGGTTGGATCTAAAAATAGCCTATGGAGGAATGGGTTATAGAAATACATGTATATGCATCTGATTCATGATGTTGAAGTTCAGAGTTTAAACCTTTGCTCAATGAATATTCATGTAAGAAATAATGACATCATGAATATTAATTAGATTAATTTCTGTAATTGTACATGAACGCAAGACTATTTGGCCATGGCAGAATCATAATTATATTATTTCAAAAGCAAAGAGGAGCCACCTGATCTGTGTCTACTCTGTTTGCAAAGGCATAGAAAGGTGTATTTATGTAGTAAAAGGTTAAACAAATATATAAAGAGAAAGTTTAAACACTATTTTTTTTGTTGCAGGTATCCAAGCCCTGCAGGATATCAACAACAAACAGACGAGGTCCCTGCTAGACACCCATGACAACTTTAAGATAAGAATCCACTGTGCAACATATGTCAACGTCAAGGAACTGGGGAAGGTAAGTGATTTGAAGAGCGAGGATAATTGGCAATTATGAAGTTTTGACCTTTCACCCTATCCAGTGTAAGATTTATATAAGAAATAATGACATCATGAATATTTATTAGCTGAATTTTTATAATGGTATATGAACATAGGTTATTTTGGCTTTAGCAGAAACTGTAGATCTATATTATTCCTTAACTCATTCCCTCACAGGCTATTTTTAGATCTAACCACTTTGAATAAATCTACCGAAAAGGAGCATTAACTAGAGAAAAGGATTTTTTTTTAGAATTTTATAGTTTGAAACCATTGTGACAAATAGAGCATTTGCTCCTATAGGAGCAAATGCTCTATTTATCACCATGGTTTCAAAAAGAGATTTTTACAGAGATGTAGAAAGGCGTATTTATGGAGAAAAGGGTTAAGCAAACAGAGCAGACCCAGTTTAAGAGCCATCTGATCTGGGTCTACTCTGTTTACAAATGGTTGAAAAGGCATCTGGGAATGGATTGTTTCATCAAGATCCAAAGAGTTCAATGTCTTTATGGTATAATGGAAAATTCTTCGTTGAAACTGATGTAGATGACATTTTCTGCAAAAGAACTTTACTCAGCTTGGTACTCTTAACCCTGTACTCCATATATACTCTACAATTAACCCTGTACCCCACATATATCCTACACTTAACCGTTTACTCCATATATACTCAACAATAAACTCTGTTCATCATACATAAACTACTCTTAACCCAGTACTCCATACATACTCTACACATAACCATGTATTCCGCATATATTCTACACATAACCCTGAACTCCAGATATACACATTTTCTATCTTTGCAAACAGAGTCGATCCAGATTAGATGGCTTCTGTAGGAGTTGTCTGATCAGATTCTAATCTGTTTGCTTATGATAAAACATTGATATGACTCTATAGTTTCTGCCATGGCCAAAATATTCCTTTTTCACATGCCATTACAAAACATCCAACTAATTAATATTCATAAAGTAATTATTTCTTACATTAATATTCATGAAGTAAAGGATGGATAGTTTTTGTCATTTTACACAATCTAAATGGAAATTTATCATAACCCACTGCAAAGATGGGGAAAAGGGCATGCTGTAAAAGTACTCACTTTTTGGCCTCCTCTTGGGTTCTGTTCTGTCTCATGGTTTGTGCTATGTGTTTAGCCGTTTACTTTTAACCCATTCCCTCATATTGATTCCTTTTGAAGCCTCATTAAAAGTCAATTTTTCAAACCATTGTGGTAAATAGAGCATTTGCTCCTAGTTATCACAATGGTTTCTAAACTACACAGTTCTGAAATTTACCTATTTACTAGAAAATTCTCCTTTTTCAGTAGATTTATTCAAAGAGTTTGGGTCTTAAAATAGCCTATGATGGAGTGGGTTAACCCTTTCCCTGTTTAACCCATTACCTCATAGGCTATTTTTAGATACAACCTGTTTGAATAAATCTACGGAAAAGGAGCACTGACTAGAGAAAAGGAAACTTTTAGAATTTTGTAGTATGAAACCATTGTATAAAAATAGAGCATTTGCTCCTATAGGAGCAAATGATCTTTTTATCACAATGGTTTCAACAGTTGACTTTTACAGAGGCATAGAAAGGTGTATTTATGGAGGAAAGGGTTAAGAAATAATGACACCATGGATATTCATTAGCTGATTTTTTTAAGTGGCATATTAGCAAGTTCTTTTGGTATTGGTAGAAACTGTAGAATTAGATCTATATAACTTCATAAGCCAACAGGACAGACCCTGATTAGTTGTCTCCTGCAGGTGCCATCTGATCTTGGTTGCAATTGTTTGCAAATATGTGATGAGGTTACTGGTTAGTAACTCTGTACATTTATTTACCAGACATATCATCTTGAGTCAGACTTTTTGCATACATTGTAATGAATCCATAATAACCAGGCAAAAATCCATTACAAGGACAACTTGCAAAATATTTACTTTTTGCACTGACTTGTTTACGTGTTAACATTCTGCACTCTTTGTAATTGTTGTCTGCATATATAATAATATTGTCGTCTGCTTCATTTCTAAAATTACAAATTTCTTCATTTTTATTTTCAAAAACAGTGTCAGTGTGACAAACAATTTGGATCCTGATGAGATGCCAAACTACTGGGTGTCATATCAGGATCCAAACTGTTTGCAAAGGTTATCACAGGTTATGAGGGAAAGGGTTAACTCTTTGCATTCTGTGTTCATTTTGTCGTCTGCTACAATTTTCAAAGTATTTTTTATTTCAATTTCTCAATAAATATACAGTCGAGAGTGTCAAACAGTTTGGAAGATGATTAGATGTCAAATTATATGGAGTCTCATCTAGATCCAAACTGTTTGACATATGTTATACATTTGGCACTTGTATGCCAGGAGCTGGTGACTATTGTAAACTACATTTGGTTATGAAATTAGGATTGCCTTTTAACCCCATACCCTCGAATAAGAGTCTTTTCACCCTTTTTCAAACAAAGTAGACCCAGCACAGACGGCTCCTTTAGGAGCCGTCTGATCAGGGTCTGCTCTGTTTGCCTGTGAAATTATATATATATCTGATTCTATAGTTTCGACCAACTCCAAAACATCCTGTGGACATATACCATTATAAATTTCCATTTTCAACTAATTGATTTACACACAATGTCATTATTTCTTACATGAATATTCATGAAGCAAATGGTGAAAACAGTGGATACAGATGATGTGCTGAGTGTCCCATTGTTCCATTCTGCTACAAACTATTTGAAACTGTTTGATCTTGTATTTTGATATGAACTGAAACAAACATTGACATACAAATATGAAGTAGACATCATATTTGCAACTGCTTGAGGATGGTAAATATGTTTATACCCTTTACGCCTTTCTACGCCTCTGTAATAACCACTTCTTGAAACCATTGTGATAAATAGAGCATTTGCTCCTATAGGAGCAAATGCTCTATTTATCACAATGGTTTCAATCTACACAATTCTAAAATTTTACTTTTCTCAAGTAAATGCTCCTTTTGAGTAGATTCATTCAAAGAGGTTGGGTCTAAAAATAGCCTATGGAGGAAAGGGTTAATATGCATGATGTCATTAGTTCTCACATGAATATTCATGAAGCAAATGGTGAAAACAGTGGGTACAGATGAAGTGCTGTATGTTCCATTGTTTCATTCTGCTACAGTCTATTTGACCCTATTTGATCTTGTATTTTGACAAGAACTGAAACAAACATTGACTTACAAATATGAAGCAGACATCAAATTTGTAATTGCTTGAGGATGGTAAATATGTTTATACCATTTACATTTGATATGTTTGTGCTCATTTTACTCTTTGGGTGTGGGAAATTAGTGCATTGCTATTTGTGAACAGTGTAGAACCAGGTTAGAATGCTCTTACGGGAGTTCTCTGATCAGAGTCTACATTGTTTATCATTGAAAATCTACTAGCAGTTTTAAGCGCTTTATACTGAATGGACTGTATAATTAGATAGTGGGGAATGGACCATTCCACTTTGAGTAGTTAGCATTCAAAAGGTTAATTATGCTGTTGAAATGAGGAAAACTTATAAGCTTACTATTAATGGGCAATTATCATTTCAAAAGGCTTGTCCTTTTCCCCAAACTTTAGCCTGATGAGGAAAACTTCTTAAGTAGAAAATATTGTCAGCCTCTGTTTTCCTTTTTTATTGACCTTGCATTGAACGAATTGACTTGCAAAAATATTGGATCCAGATAAAATGATTAATTGGTTGTCCTGTCATTCTAAAATCTGTATGCTACCAATTACAGTAAAACCTTCCCTACAGTGATCATTAAAATTATGTCTAACCCTGGTTTTAACCCTTCGCTTGCGGAATTTTAAAGTACATGTCTCCTTCTTTACCCATGCCCTGTTGTATAATTACATATACAATGTATCTTCACTGTGTACAAGTATTTCGCTGTGCAATCACTGCTGTGGAGTGCTCTGGTTGCACAATCAACTTGTAAATAGTGCAGACCCTGATGAGACAGCTCCTGCAGGAGCTGTCTCATCTGGGTCTTCACTATTTACAGGTAGGTATATTGACGTGAATAGCAAGCGAAGGGTTAAGACAGGTAATAGCTTCATGCAGGGCAAAAGGAGCTTTCTGCATTACTTTCATCCTGCATTATGCAACCACTTGCTTGTATCAACCTCCATATTTATTGTCATGCTATGGTCACTGTAGACAGGCTCCTCTGTGTTCAGATTTAATTGATCTATACACAAGTAGACCTTTTTCCAAGGTACTTAACCATTGTGTTTAGTGAAGCAGACCAATTACTTAACACATTGCCTCCTAGTGACGCATTTTGGCGCCTCTGTAAAGTAACATTTTGAAACCATTGTGATAAATAGAGCATTTGCTCCATAGGAGCAAATGCTCCGTTTATCACAATGGTTTCAGAACTACACATTTCTGAATTATTCCTTTTCTCTAGTAAATGCTCCAGTTTGGCAGATTTATTCAGAGAGGTTTGGTCTAAAACTAGTCTAGGAGGGAATGAGTTAAATAATGTTACTGTTTACAAGCCAGTTAATTTGTCATTCTGTTATCTATGTGTATAATTTTTTTACGTGTTACCATCTATTTCAGATTTATGTAAAAGCAGGCCTGTTCCAAGGTACGGAGCCGCTGTGTGAAGTGAAGCAGACCAAGGAGGTAGACTCCACCAACCCTCGCTGGAACGAGTGGCTAGAATTCCTCTACTTGCCGGACATACCAGTCAGTGCGAAAATCTGTTTCTCCATCTGCTCCGTGTCAAAGAAAAAGAACAAAAAGGTATAAACAGCTTTTCAAAACCTCAAGTATAGAGAAGGCAATTCTTATAGTAATACCTTTTTACTGAATTCAGTCCATTTGAAGTTACTATAACCCTTTCCTCCATTAATACGCCTTTCTACGCCTCTGTAAAAGTCAATTTTTGAAACCATTGTGATAAATAGACCATTGTGATAAGTAGAGCATTTGCTCCTATGGAGCAAATGCTCTATTTATCACAATGGTTTCAAAACTACAAAATTCTGAAAATTTCCTTTTCTCTAGTAAATGTTCCTTTTGGGTAGATTTATAATTATTCAAAGAGGTTAGGTCTAAACCTAGCTTATGGAGGAATGGGTTAAGTAGTGAAATTAAAGGGTTTAAAATCAGGTGACTGTTGTATGTTGATATAAAAGAGTGCTTTCTGCAATTTTTTATTGCATTAAGCTACTATCTGTGTAAAATATAAGGCAGTGTTTTTACCCTTTATTTTATGAATATTTATGAAATCATTCTTTACCTTCATAAGTATTAATAAGATGACATTCATTTCATTTTGTATGAACTGAGAAAGTGTGGCCTTTACAGAAGGTTTATAATCAGATCTATATTATTTCATAAAGAAACAGAGCAGACCCTGATCAGACAGTTCATATAGGAGCCATCTGGTGTTGGTCTCCTCTGTTTACAAAGGTTGAAAAAACATGTATATGAGGGAAAGTATCTAGAGATATTTATGTATATAGCTATTTCCAATCTATTTTACAGACTCACTATGCACTTGCATGGGGAAATCTGCAGATATTTGATTTCAATCACCGGGTGTTGAATGACAAAGTAAGCCTCCACCTCTGGTCCCTTCCCCATGGGCTGGATGAACTCTTGAACCCAATTGGCATCCCCGGATCAAATCCTGATAAGGACTGCCCATGTCTGGAGATAGAGTTTGAGAGGTTTAGTCCCACCCTTATTTATCCACCAGACCAACAGATCGAGGAGTTGGCAAGATACGCAGCGAGCAGAGATAATAGACAATCCTCACTAGCTCTGGTAAGAATTTTAGATACCTAATTATACTGATGTCAAACAAATATGACACTTTTCCCAATTAATACTCTTTTAATCCTTTACTCCATAAATGTGCCTTTTTAGCTCGTCTGTTTCGAAGAAATCACGAGCTATTGTCGTAACCCTGGTGTCGGCGGCGTCGTCGTCCGAAATCTTAACATTGACCATAACTACTTCAATTTTTCATATACAACATTCATTGTTTGGTATGCATGTTTATCTTGACATTGAAGACAGACAAGCGTTGCACCCGCTTGCGGTGCTCTTGTTATGCCTTTGCCAGAGTAGACTCAGATCTGTCCATGTATTTTGATAATTAATTAAATTAATATCGATGATGTCAGTATTTCTTACATGAATATTTATGGGTTTACATGGAATTACATGAATATTCATGGGTTAAGAAATAATGATGATATTTGATTTATTAGCTGATTTTTTATGATCATACATTAACAAGAGAAAATGAAAATTTTAGAATTGTGTAGTTCTGAAAACCATTGTGATAAATAGAGCATTTGCTCCTATGGAGCAAATGCTCTATTTATCACAATGGTTCAAAAAGTGATTATCACAGAGACGTCAAAATGGGTCAATATGAGGGAATGGGTTAACACAGGTTATTTTTACCTTGCCAGAAACTAGTATCACATCTGTATAATTGTACAGAGCAAATATTGATGGGATCGGTCGGAGCTGTCTGATCTGGTTCTACTCTGTTTGTAAAAGCATGATAAGTCATCTCTATCAAGTTACGGGTTAATAATAGTTGTATGGATAATCCTATGATGTTTTATGTTTTACAATGTTTGTTGTTATTTTGCTGTCAACTTCTTTAATCCTGTTCCCTGTTCCATGTTTATTCCAAAAATCAAAATCTACTAAATAGTTATGGCCAAAAAAATGAAAAATGAAATATGGAAGGTGGAACATTGTAGCCATTTTAGAAACTAAAGAAAGAGTTCTTTAAAATTCCATTAGCAAACAGAGCAGACCCAGATCAGATTGCTCCTACAGGGTCTGTCTGACCTGGGTCTACTCTGTTTGCAAATGCGTGAAAACACGTTTTTATGACGGAAAGGGTTAAATAAGGTTGGGATACTTGGAAATTATTTCTCCGTTGTGTGTTCTTCACTCTCACTCTGTAACATGCTTTTTGTTTGGTTAAACTTTTGCTGGGAGTTTACAAACACATTCTTTTGACTTTTGTTTGATAAATGATAAAATCTACTGTTAACCCTTTACCCCATAAATGCTCCTTTCTACGCCTTTGCTTAACAGAGTAGACCCAGATCAGATGACTGCTGTTAGAAACATCTGATCAGGGTGTGCTCTGTTTGCTTTTGATATAGATATGATTCTACAGCTTTTGTCATTGGCAAAATTTTCTTTGTCCATGCACTTTTGTAACTAATAATCTATTTGATATGCATCATGACATTTTTTCTTACATGAATAGTCATGGAGTAAATGGTTAAGCTTAAAATATACATTACATTTTTTTACTGGATGAAATAAAATATCTCCAAAGACATGGACCGGATAAGGGTAGAATTTTCCCTGGGAGATGATTCCAAGGAGTAGTCCAGCTTTGTTATAAATGTGTTTTTTTCGAGAGGACCTTTTTTGCTCATGTATAATGCTGATTGAACTTTTATCAGACTTGTTGTTATGGAAATAGAAATTGGATTTCTTGTTATCTACATCTCTGATACTGACTGTAAATTTTGTCATTACAGCAGGCAGACGACTGGAAGCAGGAAGAGGCCCAGCTGATGGAGATCATCAGTAAAGACCTGCTGTCAGAAATCTCAGAACAGGATAAGGAGCTTCTTTGGAAGAGAAGGTAGGCAAGGAAATTTAGAGCAAAGTACAAAATAGGTCATTTATTCCCATATTAGTGAAGGAAAACCTGTACAGATCTTTGGAAATGATCCATTTTTCATGTAGACCGGACACAGCATACAAAACATTTACTAGAATAAGCAACTGACATTGATGGGTTCAGCAAACAGTGCAGACCCTCATCTCAGAGGGAAAAAGTGTCGATAAAAGAATTTAAAGGAGTTAACTCATTCTCTCCTAGACTATTTTTAGACCTAACCTCTTTGAATAAATCTACCAAAAAGGAGCATTTACTTTAGAAAAGGAAAATTTTAGAGTTGTGTAATATTGAAACCATTGTGATAAATAGAGCATTTGCTCCTATGGAGCAAATGCTCTATTTATCAAAATGGTTTCAAGAAGTGACTTTTACATAGGCGCAATAAGGCGTCAGTAGGAGAGAATGAGTAAATTAAAAATAAATCCAGATATGGAAATTGTAGGTTGACTCCTAATCAGATACAGAAATTATTCTAAATAATATTCATGATCATGATGTAGCAGTGTCTGTTTTCTGTTTCATAATGTTAATGATTGTTTCCTTTATTTCTCCTGCAGGGACTTTTGTCTCCATCAGCCCAATTCACTTCCAAAACTTCTAAGTGCAATAAAATGGAACGACAGGGAAAATGTAGCTCAGGTGAGTGGAGTGTTGAATTTACTGACTAATTATCTGTAGCTATAATATTGACCTATGTTTTTAGCTCACCTGGCACAAAGTGCCAGGTGAGGTATTGTGAGGGGGCTGGCTCCGGCATACGTTGTCGTGCGTATGTGCGTCATGCGTCGTCAACAATTTACTTAAACATCTTCTTCACTGAAACCACAAAGCCTAGAGCTTTGATATTTGGCATGTAATATCATCTAATGGTCCTCTACAAAGATTGTTCAAATTATGTCCCCCAGACCAAAAATGGCCCCGCCCTGGGGCTTATCAGTTTTTCTTAGGAAAATCTTTAAAAATCTTCTCTGAAACCGTAAGGCCTAGACCTTTGGTATTTGGTATGTAGCATCATCTAATGGTCCTCTACAAAAATTGTTCAAATTATGTCCCTCGGACCAAAAATGGCCCGCCCTGGGGCTTATCAGTTTTTCTTAGGAAAATCTTTAAAAATCTTCTCCTCTGAAACCGTAAGGCCTAGACCTTTGATATTTGGTATGTAGCATGCTCTAATGGTCCTCTATGACATGCCACCTGTGATAAGGACCACAATGGAAATAAGAGCATGCTCTTTATTGTGTTATCCTTGGTATAGAAAGCATGCCATGGTTTTTCACTATGCATCATTTTACGAATTATTATTTATTATGATGTGATACATGTTTGTGAACCGTATTATGTTTTCTGTTTGCCGAAATAAATCTATCTATCTATCTCTACAAAGATTGTTCAAATAATGACCCCCGGACCAAAAATGGCCCGCCCCGGGGCTTATCAGTTTTTCATAGGAAAATCTTTAAAAATCTTCTTCTCGGAAACCGTAAGGCCTAGACCTTTGGTATTTGGTATGTAGCATCATCTAATGGTCCTCTACAAAGATTGTTCAAATTATGACCCCCTGACCAAAAATGGCCCCTCCCCGGGGCTTATCAGTTTTTCAGTGGAAAATCTTTAAAAATCTTCTCTGAAACCGTAAGGCCTAGACCATTGATATTTGGTATGTAGCATTATCTAATGGTCCTCTACAAAGATTGTTCAAATTATGACCCCCGGACCAAAAATGGCCCCATCCCGGGGCTTATCAGTTTTTCATTGGAAAATCTTTAAAAATCTTCTTCTCTGAAACCGTAAGGCCTAGACCATTGATATTTTGTATGTAGCATTATCTAATGGTCCTCTCCAAAGATTGTTCAAATTATGACCCCTGGACCAAATATGGCCCTGCCCTGGGGCTTATCAGTTTTTCATGGGAAAATCTTTAAAAATCTTCTTCTCTGAAACCGTAAGGCCTAGACGTCTGATATATGGTATGTAGCATCATCTATTGGTCCTCTAAGAAGATTGTTCAAATTATGACCCCTTGACCAAAAATGGCCCCGCCCCGGGGCTTATCAGTTTTTCATCGGAAAATCTTTAAAAATCTCCTTCTCTGAAACCATAAGGCCTAGACATTTGATATTTGGTATGTAGCATCATCTAATGGTCCTCTACAAAGATTGTTCAAACTATGACTCCCCGGACCAAAAATGGCCCCGCCCCGGGGCTTATCAGTTTTTCATAGGAAAATCTTTGAAAATCTTCTCCTCCTAAAATGTAAGGCATAGACCTTTGAAATTTGGTATGTATTATCATCTAATGGTTTTCTACCAAGATTGTTCAAATTATGACCCCTGGACCAAAATGGCCCCGCCCCTGGCTTATCAGTTTTTCATAGGAAAATCATTAAAATCTCCTTCTGTGAAATTGTAAGGCCCGGAACTTTGAAACTTATATGAAGCATCATCTAATGTTCCTTTATTTAGATAAATAAAGCTGACCTATTTTTACATAGAAAAACAGTGTATGCATATGTCTATAGTAACCAGGTGAGCGATTTAGGGCCATCATGGCCCTTTTGTTACAAACAGGCAAGGATGGAATAGAATATATCTTATTCTGCAGTTTCTACCATGACCAAATCTTCCAATGTTAATGTGCAATTATCAAAATTTGTCTTACTAATATTCCTGATGTCATTATTTCTCACATGAATAATAATGGAATAAGTAATCAGTAATTATTTGATTGTTTATAATGGTATATAAACACAGGATGTTTTGGTCATAACAGAAACAGTAAAGAGGTATAGGGTTAATAATCCAGAACAAGACATCTTTTGATTTATAGTCTTTTAAGAAATAATTGGCTGTGTAATATTGAGTTTGCTTTTTCTTTGTAGTTGTATATGTTGTTGAAGCAGTGGCCGACCGTAACTCCAGAGGTGGCGTTGCAACTATTGGACTGCTCGTTCACAGATCTCAAAGTGAGGCAGTTTGCCGTACACTGTCTAGAGATTGGCATGACAGATGACAAGCTACAACAGTTTTTATTACAGCTAGTGCAGGTAACACTTCAAATAAGAGGTCCAGATAAGATGTGTAAATTAAAACATTTTCAAGAATAACTTCTTTATTTTTCCACCATACCCTTTTGTGTGACCACTGTTTATATTCCTCTCAAGATGAGTCTTAAGAGTGGTCACACCATAGGGTTTTTAGGAGAACTGGCCATTTTAGTACATTGTATTTGAATACACTCCTGTTGCTCTATTGAACAGCGATTTCTATTTGCCCAGATAATTGTGAAAATTACAACAAAGGGAGTTAATGCTGTACTGCATGAATATCATGTATTAACCCTTTCCTCCATAAATACGCCTTTCTACGCCCCTGTAAAAGTCCCCTTTTAAAACCATTGTGATAAATATCACAATGGTTTCAGAACTAAAAAATTCTAAAATTTTCCTTTTCTCTAGTTAAAGCTCCTTTTTGGTAGATTTGTTCAAAGAGGTTGGATCTAAAAATAGCCTATGAGGGAATGGGTTAAAGAAATAATGACTCTATGGATTTTAATTGAATTTTTATAGAGGCATGTTAACTAGGGAATTTTTAGCCCAGGAAAGTTCCATAGAATCAGATCTATATTATACTATGAGCAAACAGAACAGATCCTAATCAGACAGTTCCTGAAGGAATTGTGAAATCAGGGTTTACACTGTCTCTGTCCTCATTTATAGATGTTAGACAAAATTTGGTCAACACTTTGCAGCAGTTGTGTGGTAACTGAGTTCACTGGTGTAATGTTTGTGTGTTTTGTTTCAGGCACTCAAGTTTGAGCCATACCTAGACAACCCAGTGGCAAGGTTCCTGCTGAAGAGAGCTCTGATGAATCAGAGAATAGGCCAGCATTTTTTCTGGCATCTGAAGTAAGAGCTGTTACTGTAAAAGTCACCATAAATACTTGATTATCTCAAATTTTGGTTTGTCTTTTACTCCATGAATATTTATTTAACGCTTTCCCTGTTCTATGTTTATTCCAAATTTCAATACCTACTGAATATTCCTAGGCAAAGTAGCTATAAAGAAATATGGAAGTTGGAACATTGTAGACATTTTAGAAAGCAAAGAAACAGATTTATCAAATTCTATTAGCAAACAGAGCAGACCCTGATCAGACGGCTCCTCTAGGAGCCGTCTGTCTGGGTCTACTCTGTTTGCAAATGTGTGAAAACACGTTTATATGAGGGAAACGGTTAAGCAATAATGAGATCCTGAATATTAATTAGATTAATTTTATAATAATTTATTAATTTGATTTTATTGTGGCACATGAACGCAGGTAAGGATTCAGGACTTTTTACACCAGTATCAACATTTCTTACAGAAAAATTGGTTACACTCATAGATTTAGGAATAAGTCTGTTGATCATTTATATATGAGTCTAAATGGTTTAATTTGATACAAGAGAAATATAATTTCTTTTACTGTACTATCAACATTTCTTACAGAAAAATTGGTTACACTCATAGATTTAGGAATAAGTCTGTTGATCATTTATATATGAGTCTAAATGGTTTAATTTGATACAAGAGAAATATAATTTCTTTTACTGTACAGGTCTGAGTTACACCACAAAGCTACAAGGATTAGATTTGGCCTATTACTGGAGGCCTTTTGTCGAGGTTGTGGCCCCTTCTTGCATACCATACACCGCCAGGTGGAGGCACTGGACAAATTAACAAAACTGACCAACATGCTGAAATATGAGGTCAAAGATGTGAGTAGCAGTTCTTTACATGAAAAGATTGCAGACATAATGTTTATTAACCCCTTACCTTATATAAACACCTTTTCACCTATTTGCAAACAGAGGAGACCCAGATCAGACAGCTCCCATTGGAGCCGTCTTATCAGGGTCTGCTCTGTTTGCTTTTGACATGGTATAGATCTGATTCTATAGTTCTTGTCAATTCAGCAAAAAAATAATTGAAAAGTTTCCATTATAAGACTTCAGCTAATAAATATTCATGATATCATTAGTACTTACATGAATATTAATCAGTGAAAGGGTTAAGGCTTTTGGATTGACTTCACCAACACATTCTTAGTCTCGACTAGAAGCATAGATGAGAAGCCGTAATTAGACATTTTTAAAAAGATTTTTTGAAGAAAAGTTCTTGTTATTTGAATGCCACTATTACGGTTCAGCGGTTCAGTGTGTGTGCATGTTATTGGTGTTGTTTCAATTCGAAAGCTTTTGTTAGGAATAAAATATAAGGACCAAACTTGGTTTACAGATATCTTACAAGGAGACAAAGGTACTGAAGTACATGTACAACAAAAGTCAATGCAATCAGAAATTACTCTACTGGAATATAACACAGGTCAATACAATCAGGGCTGACTCTACAGGAATAAAACACAAGTCAATGCAACCAAGACTAACCCTACTGGAATACAACACAAGTCAATACAATCTAAATAAGGGGCTGAATCCAAGCAGAGATCTGGGTTCAAGGTTATAAAACTTCTGAGCCTAAGTCTGAGATCATTCTCAAGTATTTGATTGGTCAGATTCTGAGCAAGCTCAGAATCTGACCACGCAGATGCTTGAGAATGATCTCAGACTCAAGGAAAAAGTTTGGTAACCTCAGGACTTGTATTGAGGCAGATCTAATGAGTACCAACAAGATAGTGTTTAGAAGAGAAATGAGAGATTTAGAAAGATCAGTTTTCATTTGTTCTATATCTCAGATTTATTTTGGATTTTCAGGACATGGATGAGCAGATGAAATGCCTGCACGAGCAGCTGCAGCAGCTTGACTACCAGGAGTGTCTACAGAACTATGTGTCCCCACTCAACAGCAGCCACAGGCTTGGACATGTCAGGTAAAATCTCAGTTAGTGGTTATGAATCTTGTTGTGTATGTCAGACGTAAAACCTCAATCTGTGGGTATGAATCTTGTGTACAGTAAAACCCCTCTAATGCGACCACCAAAAATGGGCATAATTCTGGGTGTCATAGGCAGGTGGTAGCTTAATGCAGAACAAAAGTTATGCAGAAAGCTCTTATAGGAGCTTTCTGCATAACTTTCGTTCTGCATTAAGCAACCACCTGCTTTAAACGACACCAGTGGCTGTTTATTAAGTGATCACATTAGCGGGGTTTTACTGTATGTCTGATGTAAAACCTCAGTCTGTGGTTATGAATCTTGTATATGTTAGATGTAAAACCTCAAACTATGGTTATATATCTTGTTGTGTACCCGATATATCAGATGTAAAACCTCAATCTTTGGTTATGGATCTTGTGTTTGTCAGATATAAAACCTCAATCCATGGTTATGAATCTTGTTTGTTTGAAGATTTAACCCATTACCTCATAGGCTATTTTTAGACACAAACTCTTTGAATAAATCTACCAAAAAGGAGCATAAACTAGAGAAAAGGCAAAATTTTAGAATTTTGTAGTTTGAAACCATTGTGATAAAAAGAGCATTTGCTCCTATAGGAGCAAATGCTCTATTTATCACAATGGTTTCATTAAGTGACTTTTACAGAGTCGTCAAATGTTGTGATTATGAGGGAATGGGTTAAACTATGTACAAACTGTATTTCTTACAGTGCTGAGGAGTGTCTAGTCAAGCAGTCTAAGAAACGACCTCTCTGGATGGTGTGGTACAACCCAGACCCACTGGCAGACCTCTCAGTCTCCACCTACACAATACTGTTTAAAAATGGAGATGGTAAGTACAGTGGAATCTTCTTCAATACAAATTAACAAGAAGTATTTATTGATACCCTACCAGTGATAGCTCCCAATAAGATGCATACCAGGGACAGTTATGATTTAGGACTGTATGCATTTTAGAAACAGTTAGTCTCTTGAATCCTTCCCCCCTCCCCTCTTGAATCCCCCAACACACACACATGGATACCAAATTGTAACTGCAGCATCTGTCTTAGTCTCTTTTTATCGGTGCAAAATTTTGTAACCTTTTCATAAGTCTACCATCAGCCCATGCTTTGTCCAATTATCAAATGGTTCACACACATGTTAACAATTACTCTAACATGTGTTGTGTGTTTGACCTGCGCTAATAAGGTCAGGATAGTGATTGATATAGATATTAGCGCAATTTCTGTTCCTTTTAATAACTCTACCAAGCTTTTGTCCAATTTTCAAATAATTTTACACACATTTACAATATTTTGAAAGTATATACATGTACTTCATAATTATGATTTGGACAGATATGTTCAAGGCCAAGGGGATGACTGAGACCAGTCTGTACAAGGACACTATAGCATACATTCCCATCAGCAAACTGACCAATGATGATTCACGCTAAAGCTATATGTGAATTTACCCTTTATCTGTTCAATATTCATGTAAGGAAGTATGACCCTATGAATATTTTTTAGCTGAATTTTCAAATGTAAAATTTTCAAGGGAAGGCTTTAGAATCTGATCTATATCATGTCATAAGCAAACAGCAGTCCTTGATTAGACGGCTCCTATTCTGTAGGAACCATCTGATCTGGGTCTACTCTGCAAATGCATGAAAAGGCATTTATATGAGGGCAAGGGTTAAATATCCCTACTGCATTCTATGTATAACACATGAACTCCATAATATTTTGATATTGCAGATTTGCGACAAGACATGCTGACGTTGCAGGTGATGCGTGTTATGGATTCAGTATGGAAAGGCGAGGGATTGGACCTCAGGTATGAGTAACTGGTAGAGTAGTCTCATTAACCCATTCCTCCATAGGCTATTTTTAAACCCAACCTCTTTGAATGAACCTACCCAAAAGGAGCATTTACTAGAGAAAAGGAACATTTTAGAAGTTTGTAGTTTGAAACCATTGTGATAAATAGAGCATTTGCTCCTATAGGAGCAAATGCTCTATTTATCACAATGGTTTCAAGAAGCAGTTATTACAGAGGCGTAGAAAGGCATATTTATGGAGGAGAGGGTTAAAGCCACCACTTGACGATTTTATTATTTGGGTTCGCACCTTTATCTGTAGCTCAGATGGTCACTAAAGGGTGTTTTTCTGTTGTCAGTTGACAGAAATACATTGATTGTAATGAAGTCTAATTGATCTTCTTTGGACAGTGAATAAGACAGGTGAATAATGCTGAATATCATACATTGGCAGATCATCCTTGGTGCCTGAGCTGTTCTAATTCAGATGAATTTATGGAATTTGTGCATCATAGATGCGCAAAGCTGGATCTGTGCATTCTTTATAGAGATGCCACGAATGCTGTGCATTATGATAACCCTTTTCCTGTTCTATGTTTATTCCAAATTTAAAATACCTGAATATTCCTGAACAAAATAGTTACAATGGAATATTGAAGATGGAACATTGTAGCCATTTAAGAAAGTAAAGAAACAGATCTGTCAAATTCCATTAGCAAACAGAGCAGTCCCTGATCAGATGGCTCCAATAGGAGCCGTCTGATCTGGGTCTACTCTGTTTGCAAATGTTTGAAAACACGTTTATGAGGGAAAGGGTTAACCCATTCCCTCATAGGCTATTTTTAGATCCAGTCTCTTTGAATAAATCTACCAAAAAGGAGCATTAACTTGACAAAAAGGAAAATTTAGAATTTTGTAGTTTGAAACGTGATAAATAGAGCATTTGCTCCTATAGGAGCATATGCTCTATTTATCACAATGGTTTCAACAGGTGACTTTTGCAGAGGGGTCAAAAGGTATCAATATGAGGGAATGGGTTAAGATTATCTATTTTTGTGAACAGGTTGACCCCATACCAGTGTCTGGCCACTGGACAAGATGTGGGGCTAATTGAAGCCGTCAATCATTCCTACACAATCATGAAAATCCAGGGGAAAGGTGGGGCCAAAGCAGCTCTCCAGATGGCGTCCAAAGCGCTGCACAACTGGATTAAGCTGAACAGTGGAAATACTGCAGGGAGGTAGGTGTAACACGTAAATGATTCCAAGCCGTAGAAAAACTTGGCTAGCATAATAGCCCGGACCATTCTCTGCAGATCTTTGTTTTGAGCGTATAGTTTGAACTCTTTGTATGCGATTACTTATGCAGTTTTGATCTATATAGGATGTTGAGTAACTTGGCATCATATAAGAATCTTAACCCTTTGCTTGCTATTCACGTCAATATACCTACCTGTAAATAGTGAAGACCCAGATGAGACAGCTCCTCCAGGAGCTGTCTCATCAGGGTCTGCACTATTTACAAGTTGAATGTGCAACCAGTACACTCCACAGCAGTGATTGCACAGCAAAATACTTGCACACAGTGAAGATATATGTAATTATACAACAGGACATGGGTAAAGAAGGAGAAATGTATTTTAAAATTCAGCAAGCGAAGGGTTAAAAATCAATTGAGCAAACTGTTTCATTAACCCTTTCTGTGTTGCATATTCACATCAGTAGTAATCAGTTCATGAATATTTATTTGCTGAAGTTTTATAATGGTACACAGGATATCTCGGTATTGGTAGAAACTGCAGAGTTAGATCTATTATAATTTCATAAGCAAACAGAGCAGGCCCAGATCAGACGGCTCCTATAGGTTTTAGAAATTGGAGGCCCTTATTCAGTAATAATTTGAGATATAGCTAACATCTTGTCAATGTACCTCAGGATAATTTTGTCAAAGTGCTGCAGGATAACTTTAGATGAACAGCGTCAATCAGAAATATCCAGATCAGCTGCCACAAAATATCTTCTGATAAGGCTATTCTTCTCGGTTTCTTGTCAGAAAGAATAGAAGTTTTTTTTCCAATAGGACTGCTTACAGTCTAGTCTTTGATTAACACTTTCTTTCATATTAACACCTTTTCAAGCATTTTCAAACAGAGTAGACCCAGATCAGACCACTATATTAGGAGCAGTCTGGTTAGGGTCTGCTCTGTTTGCTGATGGAATTTGATAGATCTGTTTCTTTACTTTCTAAAATGGCTACAATGTTCCACCTTCCATATTTCATTATAACTATTTTGTCCATGAATATGCAGTAGTTATAGAAATTCGAAATAAACATATAACAGGTTAAGTCTTGCACGGAAAGTAATTGCTATCTTTAAAAATTGTTATTTTCTGCAATTCTAAATGTGATTTGTTTTTATTATTTTCCCCAGAACTGCATTCAAAGTGTCAAACAGTTTTTGGATGCTGATGAGATACCTGTGTGACATCTCATCTGGATCTAAAATGTTTGCTTGATTCGCCTCTAACATACAAAAAGCTACATGTCATGTTCCATTGCTTTGGTTAGTCATGGTCTATCGTGTTTTCAAAAGCACCTAAGGCACGTTATCTCATATTTTGTTTGTTTCTTCTGTTCCAGGTATGAAGAAGCCATAGATGCATTTACAAGGTCATGTGCTGGTTACTGTGTTGCCACTTTCGTGCTAGGCATTGGTGATCGCCACTCTGAGAATATCCTCGTGACCTCAGATGGACGGGTGAGTATTACATGTGCCCTCTTACTGGTTGAGTGAAATGGACACAAACCCTATAACCCTTTCCTCCATAAATACGCCTTTCTACACCTCTGTAATAACCAATTCTTGAAACCATTGTGGTAAATAGAGCATTTGCTCCTATAGGAGCAAATGCTCTATTTATCACAATGGTTTCAAACTACAAAATTTTAAGATTTTACTTTGCTCTAGTAAATGCTCCTTTTGGGTAGGTTCATTCAAAGAGGTTGGGTCTAAAAATAGCCTATGGAGGAATGGGTTAACCCATAAATACTCCTTTTAAAGCCTTTGCAGACAGCAGATCCAGATCAGATGGCCCCTGTAGGAGCTGTCTGGTCAGGGTCTGTTCTGATTGCTAATGATATAACATAGATATAATTCTACAGTTTCTGTCATGGCCAAACATTTCTGTGTTGATGTTCATTCAGAACAAGTAATCTTATCAATATTCAAAAGGTCATTATTTCCTACATGAATATTCATGAAAATACACCCTGTCTTCCATTGCAGCCATTCTGTATCAATACTTGGCTACCCAATCTTTCCCCCCGACAAGTCTGTTTCAATATTGGGTCACCCTGTCTCCCCTTGTGACAAGTCTGTATCAATATTGGGTCACCCAGTCTCCTCTTAGGACCAGTCTGTATTTACCATCAATATTCGGCCATCCAATCTCCCTAGCGACCAGCCTGTAAAAGTGAATTAGTCAAATCAGCCCAGTTTTGATAACTTTAAATGAATCTAATGGAGAAGATAATAATTTAGCCATTTACCTGTTCAGTATTCGTGTAAGATATGAGGACATCAAGAATATTTATTAGCTGAATTTTTATTATGATACACTTTCAAGAAAATGTTTGACTTTGATAAAAATTGTAAATTCGGATTTATATC
Organism: Azorinus chamasolen; assembly: GCA_963576725.1. Lineage (NCBI taxonomy): Eukaryota > Metazoa > Mollusca > Bivalvia > Cardiida > Solecurtidae > Azorinus > Azorinus chamasolen. Next base: position 37,976,571 of record OY755249.1, read on the forward strand.
ATATCATCAGCAAACAGAGCAGATCCTGATTAGATGGCTCCTACAAGAGCCGTCTTAGCTAGGTCTACTCTGTTTGCAAAGGCGTGAAAAGTGTTTATATGAAGTAAAGTGTTTAACAGTTATCAAGCAATTCGATGATGGAATATTCTAGTTATCTGTTTGACTCTATATTTAACCCTTTCCCTGTTCTATATTTATTTCAAATTTCAATACCTACTGAATGTTCATAGACAAAATAATTTAAATGAAATATGTAAGGTGGAACATTGTACCCAGTTTAAAAACTGAAGAAAAAAGATCATTCAAATTCTATTAGCAAACAGAGCAGACCCTGATCAGACGGCTCCTCCAGGAGCCGTCTGATCTGGGTCTACTCAGTTTGCAAATGCATGAAAACAGGTTTAAATGAGGGAAAGGGTTAAGGTAGATACTCAGAAACAGTTTGAAGTTTTTCTACCTTTGCATCCATGCATCCGTCATTTCATCCATCTGGAATCGTATCTCGGAAACTGTGTGGAGTTTTTCTATGAAACTTTGTGTAAATGTTGAGTACCATAAGGAAATGAAACTCTGCATGTATCATTTACATTTACTTTGAAACAGCAGAGTTATCACCCTTTGACTTTTTTGTTTCTTAGGTATTCCACATTGACTTTGGCCACTTCTTGAACCACAAGAAGAAGAAGTTTGGGATCAACCGAGAGCGTGTGCCATTTGTGCTGACTGAAGACTTCCTCTGTGTGATAGCAAAGGGCAAGGACCAGCCTCACAAACAGGATGAGTTCAAAAGGTATACAAAACAAGATAGAAACAAATGAGGCACACTATGTTGAGCTACTCAGCATCTAAATCCAATCTGTTTGCAAAGGTTATCACTGATTCCCCTATAGTATGCTGAAGGAAAAACTAATGGATTTAGCCAATAATGTGTAGGAACTGAGTGCATTAGACCATTGCAAACAGTGTATACCCAGAACAAATGGGAACCTTTCATCATGGTCTACACTACTTGTCATAAAAATCATTTTCTTGAATCTTCAGTGATAAGTTTATACAATTTTTTATTAGCTCCTGTTTTTTTTTTAACCCTTTCCTCCATAAATACGTCTTTCTACGCCTCTGTAAAAAGCACTTCTTGAAACCATTGTGATAAATAGAGCATTTGCTCCAATAGGAGCAAATGCTCTATTTATCACAATGGTTTCAAACTACAAAATTCTAAATTTTACTTTCCTCTAGTAAATGCTCCTTTTGGATAGATTCATTCAAAGAGGTTGGGTCTAAAAATAGTCTTTGGAGGAAAGGGTTAAGAAAAAAAAGTGAGTTATTGTTGTTACTCCAGTGCCGTGTTGTCATCATCGTCTGGAAACTTTAATGTTTGCTATTGTTTCTTTACTATTCATTCAAATCTTATGATACTTCACATACTTGTTCACCATCACAAGGTCAACAGTTGAACAGACAAGCATTTGCACCAACCTGCGGTGCTATTGTTCAATTAATATTCAGAAAGGGAGGAGCCAGTGTTAATTATTATTGCAGTTTAACCCATTACCTCATAGGCTATTTTTAGATACAACCTCTTTGAATAAATCTACCAAAAAGGAGCATTAACTAGAGAAAAGGAATTTTTTAGAATTTTTTAGTTTGAAACCATTGTGATAAATAGAGCATTTGCTCCTATAGGAGCAAATGCTCTATTTATCACAATGGTTTCACAAAGTGACTTTTACAGAGTCGTCAAAAGTCGTTAATATGAGGGAATGGGTTAAAGGGTTAAAATTGTTTCTCACATTCTTAATTATTGTTTTTCATTTTTCAGATTCCAGGACTTGTGTGTACAAGCATATTTGGTGTTGCGGAAGCACAGTGACTTGATAATAAGCCTGTTTACAATGATGTTGTCCTGTGGGATCCCAGAGCTTCAGTCTCTGGATGATATAGGCTATGTGAGGAAAACTCTCGCTGTAGAGAAAACCGAGGACCAAGCATTGGAATATTTTGTGCAACAGTTTTCTGCAGCCTACAAAGAACAATGGACTACAAAAGTGGACTGGTTTTTCCATAGGTTGAAAAATAAGTAAAGAATTCAGTGAAAGGGGAAGAATTTCATGTACTAATGTTTGGTTGGCTGGAGAAGTTCTGAGAAACAAGTTTCTTCAGTTTTCCATGAAACTGTTGTCTTCTAAGATGTTAAACAAACTGTATTTATACATTTCTTTAAACCTTTGCTCCATGAATACACATTTTAATGCCTTTGCAAACAGAGACGACCCAGATCAGGCGGCTCCTGTAGGAGTCGTCTGATCATGGTCTGCTCTGTTTGCTTTTGAAAAAGATGTAGATTATGATTCTACAGTTCCTGCTGTGTCCATTTATCTCTTCATGCACCATTATAAATATTAATCTAATATTCATGATGTCATTATTTCTTACATGAATATTCATGGAGGAAAGGGTTAAACGGGAAATTGGATCTTAAGTGGAATTTAAAGTATGGTAGAACCACTCTATACCTCTCCCTCCCTTACTTATTGACTATACATGAGGGTCCTTAAAAGCAAATGGCTGTTAAATGTAGAACTAAAGCTTTAACCCTTTCGGCGCAAATTTCTAATTGTCGTCTGCAATCCAAGTTTGTTAAATCATTCAGTAAAATAAGGAAATGAGATAAATAAGTGCAAATTTCAAAGGAATAAAGCACATATATAGAAATAGAGATTGAGACAAATAGTCCCTGATCAGACGCCGCCTTGAAAAGGTCGCGTCTGATCTGGGACTGCACTATTTGTTGTGGTGCATTTATGCAACTGCGGCAGTGAAAGGGTTAAGCTATACTAGTGTGAATGTATTTGATATCACTATATTATATATATTGGATTTAGCATTGACATACAATATACAAATTTATAAATCCCTCCCCATCCAATATACAAACACTAAGGGTGAAACGATTAATCGCGATGTGAATTGAACCGCGATCTTTTGCCCTCGGTTCGGTTCAATTCGGTTCAACAGATCTCATTTTCGATTCGATTTTTATTATAAAAGGCTTGTTTCTTAATGATTGGTAGCGAAATGAAACTAACCTATGAAAATTCGCCGTGAAAGTCGAAATACTTGTTTTCCCGCATTAGAGCTGTCAAAACAAACATACTCATCGAATTCTGATAGACCCAAATCGATTGGATGAAGGCCAACTGTTTTAGCCAATCAAATAACACGTTGCAATCGTTGCACTTAGTCAGATCGTCTGGGCGCTTTATTCAAGCGTCTTTGTGTTCTCTCAAAATGTCGGGTGCTGAAGCTGTCAATCTACGTGCTACCCCGAAAAACTATCGCTCCAAAATGTGGATATTTCAGATTTCGCGAGAGAAACAACACAAATAAACCAACATGTAAGATTATTTTACAAATATTCTCTGCAACACAGGAAATACGACAAATCTGTCAAATCATATGGAACGGAAACACGGTATTGCAATTTACATTTCGTCTTCTTCCAGTAAACTTGGTTGCAAATTTGTGTATGCTGAAAATTTATGAAGCTGTGTATTGATAACTGGCTAAAATATACTCGCAGCAATGTGTAGTGCGTTTTGCTCTGAGACAGGGAGATGTCATATCTCTCTTCAACTGATAGCTATCTGTATCAGATGAAGAGAGACATAACATCTCCAAGTGCTCAAATTCTTTTTTCAGAAAAACTTACATGTTCTACAGAGTTAGGCTGTTTAGTCAATTAGACAATAAGCCAAGACTGATTACGTTAGTGTTACCATTTGGCTTGGTTTTAGTGACCAGTTATAAAAAAGAACTTCCAAAACCAAACTGCAGAAAAGTTTGGCTGTTAAAGTCAGATCTATCTATCTGTGACTAGGCTATTATGATTTTTACCACCTGTATATGTCCAAGCAGTCTGTTTTCAGAGTTGTTAATACACAGGATTTATTCTACATAGTGCATTCTCTTTATTAAAATCTTAAATCGAATCGAATCGAAAATAATCGAATCGTGTTGTAAAAAATCGAAATCGAATCGAATCGAATTTTTTTGAATCGTTTCACCCCTAACAAACACACTGTTATACATTTGATGTACCATTCACATATTTTTGCCCCGTACTTATATATCGGGTATAGATAATTAAAGGAGCATATTGAAATACTAAAATGGTAATTTTTCCACCAAACATTATGTTGTGACCACTCTTTAGAATCGTCTTGAAGAGAAAATTCTAAAGGGTGATCACAACATGGGTTTTTGTGGACAAATAAAGGAGCTACAGTAGACCCCCTCTAATGCGACCACTTAATGAATAAACATTGGTGTCTTTATAAAGCAGATGATTGCTTAATGCCGGGCAAAAGTAATGCAGAAAGCTCCACTAGGAGCTTTCTGCATTACTTTTGTCCTGCATTAAGCTACCACTTGCATCTAGCACCCAGAATTATATATCTTTTAGGTGGTCGCATTAGCGGGGTTTTACTGTATTCTCAAAAAGGTTTTGATTTATCTAATCCCCAGTATATGCTCTAACAGTACAACACAAATATTTGTTTTTACCTTTGGGCATGATGTATGGTATAATTTATGATGTATTTTCTACACATCTTGAACATGAATATTCATGTAAGACAAAATGACATCAAAAATATCAATTAGATGAGTTTCTGTAATAGCTTTTGAACACAGTAATTTTTGGCCATGTCAGAATCAGATCTATTTAGCCCATTCCCTGATATGCTATTTTTAGATCCTACCTCGTTGAATAAATTTACCGAAAAGGAGCATTTACTAGAGAAAAGGAAAATTTCAGAATTGTGTAGTTTTGAAACCATTGTGATAAAAAGACCATTTGCTCCTATGGAGTAAATGCTCTATTTACCACAATGGTTTCGCAAAGTGACTTTTATAGAGGCATCAAAAGGTGTCAGTATGAGGGAAAGGGATAATTCATATTAAAAGCTAACAGAGCAGACCTTGACGAGATAGCTGCTATAAGAGTTGTATTATCTAGGTCTACTTTGTGTGCAAAGGCGTTAAAGAAATTTCTATCAGGTAGAAGGTTATGGTTCCTTACTGTTGACAATAAATTATACTGTTGGTTGTAGTATCAAGTTTTTGAATTGGATGTAAATGGTCTGCTTTTGATAAGGGTGTATAGTAAAATTCCTTAAGTTAGGCATTGAAATTTTGTATCTGTGCCAGTCTTTAACCCTTTCCTCCATAAATACGCCTATCTGTGCCTCTGTAAAAGTCATTTTCTGAAACCATTTTGATAAATAGAGCATTTGCTCCCTAGGAGCAAATGCTCTATTTATCACATTGGTTTCAAAACTAAAAAAATCTTAAAGTTTCCTTTCCTCTTGTTAATGCTCCTTTCGGTAAATTTATTCAAAGATGTTGGAACTACAAATAGCCTATGATGGAAAGTGTTAAGACAGGTGATCGCTTAAGGCAGGGTGAAAGCTCATTCAAAAAACTCCCAAAGGAGCTCTTTGCTTGGCTTTTACCCTAGATTAAGCAGCTACCTGGCTAAAAAGCAAATTTATTTAAATTTCAGTTTAGAGAGATTATAGTATATAAGATTTTCCATTTTGTCTTTATATAATTATAGAATATACTAATTGCAAATAGTTTATGATACAAGGTATTGTATGGTATTTATTGTAACATATTCTAAGGGATATGTATCATATATAATAAAACTCTGATATACAGATGTTCTGTATTGTTACGTTACACACACACTGCAATTATATTCTATATGTTAACCCATTATCTCATATTGACACCTTTTGACCCATTCCCTCATATTTATGAAACTATTGCTCTATTTATAAAAATGGTTTCAAAATACACAATTTAAAAAAAATATTTTCCTAGTAAATTCTCCATTTCGGTAGATTTATTCAAAGAGGTTGGGTCTTAAATGTGTATGAAGGAATGGGTCAAGACTGACACATTGACTTCTTTAGAGTAATTGCTCTAGACTGGTTGCTTTAGAGTAATTGCTCTAGAGTGGTTGCTTTAGAGTAATTGCTCTAGAGTGGTTGCTTTAGAGTAATTGCTCTAGAGTGGTTGCTTTAGAGTAATTGCTCTAGAGTGGTTGCTTTAGAGTAATTGCTCTAGACTGGTTGCTTTAGAGTAATTGCTCTAGAGTGGTTGCTTTAGAGTAATTGCTCTAGAATGGTTGTTCCAGAGTGGTTGTTTTAGAGTAGTTGCTTTAGAGGATTTTTGCTGTATTATCTTTTCCTCAGGGTAGGATCTGGATCCAGTTTTGCAAGTGCAATATAAGAAGTGTCACAAAAAAATTGGGTAGCGTTAGTGGGCATTTTCAAACAATACAGACCCAGATCATCAGATGGGGCCTTTGACAGGGTCTTATAACCCATTACCTCATAGGCTATTTTTAGATCCGACCTCTTTGAAGATCCAACCTCTTTGAATAAATCTACCGAAAAGGAGCAATAACTAGAGAAAAGGATTTTTTAGAATATTGTAGTTTGAAACCATTGTGATAAATTTGAGCATTTGCTCCTATAGGAGCAAATGCTCTGTTTATCACAATGGTTTCACAAAGTGACTTTTACAGAGGGGCGTTAAAAGGTGTCAATATGAGAGAATGGGTTAATTGGATGTTGATCATTTGAAACAGGGGCCTCCATGGCTGAGTGGTTATGGTTTTCGACTGACAATCACATAACCCCCCCATGGCTGTAGTTCGAATCCCGATCTGAGCATTTGGAGTTTTAACCCTTTCTCTGTTCTATATTTAGTCCAAATTTAAATACAGAATATTCATGGACAGAATAATTAACAATGAAATATGGATGGTAGAACATTGTAGCCATTTTAAAGACTAAAGAAACAGATCTATCAAATTCCATTAGCAAACAGAGCAGACCCTGATCAGATGGCTCCTATAGGAGCCGTCTGATCTGGGTCTTCTCTGTTTGCAAAGGCGTAAAACTGATATGAAGGAAAGGGTTAACACACTACTATAAACAGTGTAAATGCAGATGGGAAGTGACAATCCAGCACTCTGATCTAGGTCTGTACTGTTTTCACATGACTCAAATGTGCCTTTTGTATAGTGATCATTTTGGTCTGTGTAAGCTCTTCTGTGGATAATAACAGCTTTAATAAAAAAAAAAAATATCCATTTTCAACCCTTTTCTTCCATGAATATTAATATAAGAAATAATGACATCATGAATATTGAATGGCATACAAGAAATTAGAATCGGATGTATTTATTTCATGGGCAAATAGAGTAGACCCTGATCAGATGGGTCCTACAGGAGCCATCTGGTCTGGGTCTTCTTTGTCTGCAAAGGTGCTAAAGGACAAATCTCTGGGTTTACTTTGTTTGCAAAAAGCTAAAAGATTAAAGCTCCTTGTAGATGTATAAGACACAAAGTATTTTACGTGTGCATTTGTTTCTCACATGCATTGACAGCAAGGCTCGAGCCTTGGCGAGTATTATATTGTTTTAGTATGTTTAATGAGAAACAGAAATACAATAGTGAGATTCTACTTATAACAGAAATCTCTGCAGTATCAGACCAACTCTTTACAAACTGTGTACTGTTAAACTTTAAACATGTTTTCATAAAATCTATGCTTGCTCTTGTTCGTCTGTCCGTTCGGCTTTCCTACTGTACGTATATCCCCCAGGTCTTGTGCGCCAATTTGAGGATTTACTTTAAATTTTCACAGATGATCTGAGGTAGTGCATAAAGAAGGGATTTTGGCTACGACCATGTTAATGAGAGTTATGGGACTTAAAATCTAATTCACTATACACAACATGTACATGTATAACATATAGTGAAAAGTGTTATCAAGGGTATTGAAAATAATTGTACAGTCAAGCCTGGCTAATGCAACCAAACAATTTATTAAATTGGGAGTCTGTAAAAGCAGACGTTTGCTTAATGATGGGCTAAATTATGGAGAAAGCTTCTGTTGGAGCATTAATTTTGTCCTGTAATTAGCTACCGTCTGTTTTAACCCTTTACCTGTTCAATATTAACGTAAGAAATAATGACATCATGTATATTAATTAGATTGTTTTTATAATGGCGTTTAACCTCATTCCCTCATATTGACGCCTTTTGACGCCTCTGCAAAAGTCACCATTTGAAACCATTGTGATAAATAGAGGATTTGCTCCTATAAGAGCAAATGCTCTATTTATCACAATGGTTTCAAACTACAAAATTCTAAAAAAAAATCCTTTTCTCTAGTTAATGCTCCTTTTCGGTAGATTTATTCAAAGAGGCTGGATCTAAAAATAGCCTATTAGGTAATGGATTAAACACAGGACATTTTGTCTATGGAAGGATCTGTAGAATCAGAGTTATGTTATAAGCAAACAGAGCAGACCCATATCTGACGGCTTCTATAGGAGATATCTGGTCTGGGTCTACTCTGTTTGCAAATGCTTAAAACGTTGTATATATGAGGGAAATAGTTAAAAATATAGAATTAGACTTCTTTTGAGGTCATTATCCATGCTTATAAAACATTTTAGTTGAGCCTGGGTTCGTTCTCAAGTTTTTGATTGATCAGATTTGAGCCTTTGGCTCAAATCTGACCAATCAAAAGCTTGAGAATAAACTCAGACTCAACTGAAAAGCTTTATAAGCATGGACCCTGATCTTCTTTTGAGGTGTTAGTGGTTGTAAAAGTGTGACTTTACTGTATTGAAAGTATCTTCATTCACTTTTGAAGGAATGACAGAATGATAAAGAAGCAGTTTGTTGTTGATTTGCTGGCTTTGAAATACTACTTCTTTTTTGTCTATCTTTAGTGGTACCCTTACCATTTACTTACTTTTATAAGATCTTATTCATTATCCCTTTACCCCTTTAATGATTTGGGGAAAAATAATAAAATCATGAATATTAATTAGATTAAGCTTTATATGCAATGAATTGAGTAGGAGTCATCTGATGTGGGTCTACTCTGTTTGCAAAGGGGTAGAAAGGCGTATTTAGGGAGTAAAGGGTTAAACCGTTGGTGTCCAGTGTCCAAATGTTTTGTTGGCTGTGCCCTCTCAACCTGAAAAATCAATGGTTTCCAGTATCAGATCTGGATGAGTTTTCCTTAACCCTTCACTCCATAAATATGCTTTTCTATACCTTTGCAAACAGAGTAGACCCAGATCAGATGTCTCCTTCAGGAGACATCTGATCAGAGTCTGCTCTGTTTGCTTATGACATAATATAGATAGGATTCAACACTTTCTGCTTAGGTCAAATATTTCTGCTGTCATATTACATGTATCACAAAAAATACAGCTAATTGATATGTGTGATGTCATTATTTCTTACATGAATATCCATGGATAAAGGGTTAAGTAATATGGTAATAAATGGGTTAAAGTCAATTCGGTCAGGAGTTTTATGGTTACATGTATTATGTTGCATTGGGTTTTTATGTCACCTGCTTTAGCAAGATGACACATAGGGATAACATGTCTATTGTCCCTCAGTCCATCCATCTGTCTGTCTGTCTGTCTGTACACTTGACTATCACACACTTTTTGTCATGCTTTCTTTTGACAGATTTTTTTTCTGTTGCAGTTCTCATGGCAGATGACACATGTGTTCCTTTAGTCCTTTACTCTATAAATAAGCCTTTCTCCGCCTTTGCATACAGAGTAGACCCAGGTCAGACAGCTCCTTTAACCCTTTCCCTGTTCTACATTTATTCCAAATTTCATTACCTACTTAATATTCATGAACAAAATAGTTATAATGAAATATGGAAGGCGGAATAGTGTAGACATTTTAGAAAGCAAAGAAACAGATCTATAAAATTCTATTAGCAAACAGAGCAGACCCTGATCAGACGGCTCCTCTAGGAACCGTCTGATCTGGGTCTACTCTGTTTGCAAGTGCTTGAAAAACGCTGATATCAGGGAAAGGGTTAAGAGCCATCTGATTAGGGTTTGCTCTTGATATGATATAGATTTGATTGTCGAGTTTCCTGCCAGAATAAAAAGTTTTATGTCGGTAATGTCATTAAAAAGATTCAGTGAATTAATATTCTTGATACCAATTTTTCTTACATGAATATTCATGGAGTAAAGAGTTAAACATGTCTGTGCTAGGTTTTCATTTAACCCTTTCCCTGTTCTATATTTAGCCCAAATTTCAATACCTACTGAATATTCATTCACAAAATAGTTATAAATAAATATCAAAGGTGGACCATTGTAGACATTTTAGAAAACAAAGAAACAGATCTTTCAAATTCTATTAGCAAACAGAGCAGACCCTGATCAGACGGCTCCTCTAGGAGCCGTCTGATCTGGGTCTACTCTGTTTGTAAATGCGTGAAAACACGTTTATATGAGGGAAAGGGTTAAATCAGATTTGATTTAGTCACTTGATCAGGTATAAATTAATATAATTATTAATTAGTGGTTGTGAGAGAATTTCAAGGTCATGTAAAAAAAAGAAACAAAATTTGGCAGTTTTCTTTTTATATTTTTCTGTACATCTTTTTGTTCCTGATGGAAGCATTACTGTCATATTGCTGAGAATTAAATATTTAAATGTAACTGTTCATGATTATTATTTTTCCTATCTTTATCCGATTTCATTAATCGGAATCTTAATCCATGGCTAGTGAATATGTTTTACAAGAGGACTAAAATAGTGGATCAGTATCTGAACCCATTCCATCATAGACTATTTTTAGACTCAACCTTTTTTAGATCACCAGAGCACTTTTGTGCTCAGGGTGAGCTTTTTTTTTAATAAATCTACAGAAAGGGAGCGTTTACTAGAAAAAAGGATTTTTTTTAGAATTGTGTAGTTTTGAAACCATTGTGATAAATAAAGCATTTGCTCTTATGGAGCAAATGCTCTATTTATCACAATCATTATAAGAAGTGACTTTTACAGAGGTGTCAAAGGGGGTCAGTATGAAGAAGGAATGGGTTAACAGTTTTCATGCCAGTTAGGATCAGTCTACTGTTTCAAGGATTAATGAGGTACTGGTACATGTAATAGTGTTAGGCTTCATAGGCCTTTATACAGTTGAATTTAGATATCGAACTTCGATAGCTCGAACTTCGGGATAACTTGAAGTAAAAGTTCGGCTCTTCCAACATTACTATGCATAATTGTTCTAAAATGTATCACTGCGCACATCTGGTCAAACATGTGATGGCTTAATGCATGTCTTAATGCATGTCTAAAGTAATTACTTTAGACCTACGTTAAGCTGTGAACTTGATAAATTGTTCAGATTAGAAATCGGATGACTCGGAACATCTGTTATCTCGAAGTAATTTGTATGGTCCCTTGAATTTCGAGATATCAAAGTTCAACTGTACTTTGATCTACAATATATGTATTATGGCGGGCATCACAGGAAAAGATAAGCTTACATTTTGAGTCTGATGCAGGTCTGCCTTGCCTATAGGTCACACACTGGTATGAACATTCTACTGGAAACAGTTTGGATGCAGACGAGATGCTGACAGAGTTATGGTGTTTCATCAGGATCCAAACTGATTTTATATTCTACTTGTATTTTCTTTACCCTTTCCCTGTTCTGTATTTATTCCAAATTTCAGTACCTACTGAATATTCATGGACACAATAGTTATAATGAAATGTGGAAGTTCGAACAATGTAGCCATTTTAGAAAGTAAAGAAACAGGTCTTTTAAATTCCACTAGCAAACAGAGCAAATCCTGATCAGACAGCTCCTATAGGAACCAACTGTTCTGGATCTACTCTGTTTGCTAATGCGTGAAAACTCGTTTATATGAGGAAAAGGGTTAACCCAATTAGCCTGAGCTTAAGGTCTCTCTGATCTGGTTCTGCAGTGATTGCTGTACGTAGCCATTTAGCCGTCATTTGTTTTACAGAAAGGTAAATACCTTTATGAGAACTCTTATGTGCAATGAACATCGCATTGTTTCAGAATACTTTGCTAAGTTGATCATCTGGATTTACATAATTAACCCTTTCCCTGTTCTATGTTTATTCCAATTTTCAATACCTACTGAATATTCATGGACAAAATAGCTATAATCAAATATGGAAGGGAGACATTGTAGCCATCTTAGAAAGTAAAGAAACAAATTTATCAAATTCAATTAGCAAACAGAGCAGACCCTGATCAGACGGCTCCTATAGGAGCTGTCTAATCTGGGTCTACTCTGCTTGCAAAGGTGTATAAAGGCGTATTCATGGAGTAAAGGGTTAACGAAGAAATGTTTAACCATGTACGATCAGATCTATACTATTTCATAAGCAAACAGAGTAGAACATGGTCATACTACTCCAACAGGATCCGTCTGATCTGGGTCTACTCTGTTTGCAAAGGCGTTAAATGGCATATGTATAAGGTAAAGCGTTACACATACAAAAGGTTAGTATTGCCCTATCTATGTAACAATATACATACAGTAAAACTTCTCTATAATGACCACTAAATTACATCAAGTATTTTGTGCTAAAGGCAGGTGGATGCTTAAAGCAATGTGAAAGTAAAACAGAACGCTCCTATAGGAGTTTTACTTTCACCTTGCTTTAAGCAACCACCTGCCCAAATTACCAACTAATTAACACAATTGAGTGGTCGTTATAGAGAGGTTTTACTGTACAGTGTTGAAAGATATTATACATGTAATCATGACTAACATTTATTTTACTCTTAGGATGTTGTAATTGTTATCTGCAAAAATGTCATCCTTCACAATCTGAAAAGATGCAGTAAAACCCCTATAATGTGATCACCAAAAGGAGGGTCTTCTTTTGGGTCATTAAAGCAGGTACTCTCAACATTATTATCGTCCTGTTTATTGACCCAACCTCTTTGAATAAATCTACCGAAAAGGGGCAGTTACTAGAGAAAAGAAAATTTTAGAATCATGTAGTTTTTAAACTATTGTGATAAATATTTATCACAATGGTTTCAAAAACTGACTTTTATAGAGGTGTCAAAAGGCGTCAATATGAGGGAATGGGTTATAGCAAATAGCTGCTTTTAATCCTTTACTCCATAAATACACATTTCTGTTCATTTGCGAATAGAGTAGACCCTGATTAGATGGTTCCTATAGGAGCCATCTGATAAGGGTCTGCTTTGTTTGCTTATGATATAATAGAGATATGATTATACAGTTTCCGCCGATGCTATGTGTCAATGTGCTTTAACGACATAGTAATTTAATTAATATTCACAACGTCATTGTTTTTATATGAATATTCATGGAGGAAAGTGTTAATGCATTAAGTGGTCGCTTTTTAGGGGGTTTATTGTGGTTAATATTTATGTGAGTGTGAAACAGTTTCGATACTGTTAAGATGCCCAGTAACTTACGGTCGGGTCTTGTTCCAAATTTGGGCAAATAAAGTCACAGAATCATCTATAGTGTATTAACCCATTACCTCATAGGCTATTTTTAGATACAGTCTCTTTGAATAAATCTACCGAAAAGGAACATTAACTAGAGAAAAGGAAACGTTTTAGAATTTTGTAGTTTGAAACCATTGTGGTGAATAGAGCATTTGCTCTTATAGGAGCAAATGCTCTATTTGTCACAATGGTTTCACAAAGTCGTCAAAAATCGTCATTATGAGGGAATGGGTTAAGAGTGATTTGCAATAGATTGGTTAATACAGGTGTTTGGAGATACTAACGTCTACAGTGTCCCGAGGGACTGTTGTTGTCCCCAGCCGGAAGGTCGAGGGCAACAATTGGCCCAAGAGACACTGCAGATGTCATCGCCCCGAAACAAATGTGTATTATCGTTATTCTTGCATAAAACCTTTTTTCTGCTTCCCTGTGTTCATTTAATACTTGTAGTTCACTCGATTTATGCTGTTTCCAGGGCACTGTTTTTGTTTTTAGCTCACCAGAGCACAAAGTGCTCAGGGTGAGCTTTTGTGATTGCCTGATGTCCGTCGTCCGTCGGCGTGCGTCGTCCGTCGTCCGTCGTGCGGTGTGCGTCGTCAGTCGTCAACAATTTGAACCTTTAAAAATCTTCTCCTCTGAATCTACAGGGTTCTCATCTTTCATCTTTGGCATATAGCATCATCTGTTGGTCCTCTACAAAAGTTATATAAATTATACCCCTGGGGTCAAAATTGGCCCTGCCCCAGGGGTTTTCAGTTTTCAATAGAAACATATAGTGAAAACTTTGAACATCATCTCCTCTAAAACTAGAAGGTCCTCAGCTTTCATATTTGGCACATAGCTTCAACTTCAGGGCTTCTACAAAAGTTATATAAATTATGCCCCTAGGGTAAAAATTGGTCTCACCCCATGGATTGCCAGTTTTTTTAAGCTGACTACTTAAACAGCCCATAGGATCACTAGTTATGCATAGGAAAAACTTTAAAAGTATTCTTGTCAGAAACTACATGTCCCAGAGCTTAGATATTTGGTGTATAGATTTACTTAGCATAACTTTATGGGTTTTATAAGTATCATAGTTCTTGGGTTAAAATTGGCCCTGCCCTGTGTGTACAGTCTTCTTCACTTCAGAAACGACAGCCTAAAGGTTTCTCCTTAATATATCAGCCTGCAGAGCTCAGACCTTCTTATATAACCACCCTTAGCCTGATCAGCTGAGTAGAAATTGTGTTTAGACAAATAACACACTCTCATTTAAGATTGAGAAAATTGTGGATAGTTCTTAATATGCAGAACACTCTTAAAGCTTTTTTTCATACCTATGCCCTTCATTAAGCTACCAGATATCAATATAGAGCATATCTGTTGTGAATTTCAGCTTAACTCTTTGCATGCTGGGTAATTTTGTCATCTGTTAAATGGTTGTCTGCAGCATATTCATAAGTTATCCGTACTACACAATTTCTTTCTAAGTTTTTCAGAATTCAGACTCATTGACAAACAGTTTGGATACCAGATCAGGCCCCACATTATATTGGCCCTGATCTGGATCCAAACTGTTTGCATAGGTCATTAGTGGTGGGAGAATCCCACTACACACTTTCTTTCTAAGTTTTTCAGAAGTTCAGTCTCATTTAAAAACAATTTGGATATCAGATCAGGCCCCACATTATGTGGGCCCTGATCTGGATCCAAACTGTTTGCATAGGTCATTAGTGGTGGGATAATCTGCCTCTAGCATCCAAAGAATTAATACAAGTTCCAGTGGTCTATGCTCTATCCATTCTTTCACTACATTCTTTCAGCATCATGTTCTGGTCCTCTACAAAAGTTATATAAATTGTGTCCCCGGGGTCAAAATTGGCACCGCCCCTGGGGTGCTAAGTTTTCAATAGAAACATATCTGAAAACTTTGAAAATCTTCTCCTCTGATTGTCTGGTGAGCGATGTCAGGGCCATTCTGGCCCTCTTGTTGATTGTACCTTTTACAAGGACTTTCATTTACTACATCTATTTCTAAGAAGTGTTCCTTCTCAGTACCTTTAAAATATTCGTAAGTTTGTCTAGCTTCGGCTAAAATACTAGCACCGGTACTCGCATCCATAGTTAACGTTAGGCCCAGCAAATATGTATTGAAAATCGGTCTACAACAGCTTGTGAGCACGATAATTGCCTTGTTAATACATGGATAATCCGGATTACAACAGCACGTTTTATGCAAGAATACTTGTTTAGTCTACAGGATTATTTATTTAATAATTTTACAATAAAACGTCTCACCCTTTGGTATCAGTTGTGTGTTTTAACTTCAGTACTCCCAACTATGAAGGTTGGTCTCTTGTTCTGGAAGCATTATTAGGTTGGATATTGGAATGTTTGTCATTCCTAAGAAAAAGAAAAAGACAAACCAGGGCAAAGACAAGTTTAACCCTTCGCTTGCTATTCGCGTCAATATACCTGCCTGTAAATAGTGAGGACCCAGATGAGACAGCTCCTACAGGAGCTGTCTCACCAGGGTCTGCACTATTTACAAGTTGATTGTGCAACCAGTGCAGCAGTGATTGCACAGCGAAATACTTGTACACAGTGAAGATATATGTAATTATACAACAGGGCATGTGTAAAGAAGGAGAAATGTATTTTAAAATTCAGCAAGAGACGGGTTAATAAGAGTGGTTAGAAGGTGAACCTGGGAATCCCATACCTACGTGGAACCTCAGAATCCCTACACAGAACTTTCTAGAACCATGGGATTAACATGTATCACTGCCCATACAACTGCATCCGCCAACAACTTACTCATGTCAAAGACAAAATAGAAAAAACTGAAAAACTATGGAGTATTACATTAAATGTGAACAATGCAATACTGATTACATAGGAGAGACAGGATACTCATTAGATATTATTATTACAGTAAAACCCCGCTAATGCGACCACCTAAAAGAGGTATAATTCTGGGTGCTAGATGCAGGTGGTAGCTTAATGCAGGACAAAAGTAATGCAGAAAGCTCATAGAGGAGCAACCACCTGCTTATAAAGACTTCAATGTTTATTCATTTAGTGGTCGCATTAGAGGGGTTCTACTGTATTATATTACATTTATATAGCAATATTTTCACACAAGCGCTTCACATAAATACATTTTATGTACAAAACGGGGTATGTTTAATGCATATAGACTATTTAAAATAAAATGTATTTAATACGTGTATATGGAAAGAATAATAAAAACAAGTAACGATCTGATTTGACCTATTTATGCAACGGACAGGAATAATTTACATAAATCTGAGAGAGAGGACCACCTACAAATAATTCCTCTGACATTAAGTGAAACTCCAGTCTTGGTTTTGGAAGACTTTAAGAGCCGTCTAATCTGGGTCTACTCTGTTTGCAAATGTGTGAGAAGGCGTTTATATGAAACGGGGATAAGCATTGACCCGATATCTCATCATATACATATTATCTGTCCTGGGTCGACACTGTTTGCAATGGACTAAATCTCTCTTTCTCCGACGAGTGTTTCATACTTTGAACGCAGGAAATGCTTATAGACAGATTTATTGAAATATCGAGCAACAAGACACTAGTTAACAACACATACATATTTTAAAATTATAACAATATAAATCAAGAGCTCCATGTGTCGGGTCATTATACGCCCGAAATATGTGCTGTCAAAACATGCACAATATTAATAAATGAGGGGTGGGTGGGGGCGTTCATGTTATCAAGTTACAAAGCGAACAATGTTTTTCGAGTTGATGGTCACTGTGACCTTGACTTTTTACCGACTGACCTCCAAATCAATAGGGGTCATCTACTTGCCATGAACAACCAACTTACTAAGTAGGAAGACGGCACACACAATCGTCATCAAGTTATTGAGCGGACAAGATTTTGAGCTGAAAAATAACCTATTAGGTAAAAAATAGCCTATGAGGTAATGGGTTAATTTACATGTATTTAACAAGTTACATACACAGACGTTTGTTTCACTTAAATATGTTTCCGTTCAACATGCAATTTACCAGTTGTATTTGCCATCGCAGTTGTTGTTGATTAGTCGGAGAGGGGATACGTTTACTTACACTGTCTTTTAGGATGGGGTGGAATAAGTGTGAGGTTGGGTGCGGTACTTCCATCCCTATTGTTTGTTTGTTTTGTCTTTGTGTATCTCTTTGTATTTGCTGTGCTTTCTTGTTTTCAACCGTTATGCAGGTTATCGTGACCTAATTGTCAGTTGTTCACTGTGTGTTTCGGTCTGTGATCAGGGTCCTAGATGTTTAACAATTTTAAGATAAAACTATGCAAAGCATAGACAAATTGAATATGCATAATTGAATACGCAATACACAACATATTGAGCAGGTGACAATTTTAAATTGAACATGGTACTTTCGAGTTCATAGTTGTTCTAGCACAAATGCTGGATCCCAGCTCTAAGTTTCATCGAAATGCATACTTTTGACACCAGGACTGTATGTTAATATACTTAGCATAATGCTTTGAAAAGTCCATAGCATGTTTTAAGAGACAGGCTTATGTTTTCCAGTTTGTTTGCTTTAAAATGTATTTAGAGAAAAGAATATCAAAAATATAAAGAACATGAATAAAAAAAATATACTAGATTTTTTTTCTATTTACATTCGGTTTGGACAGGATTAGAACCAAGGAACTCGAGCGTTATAGTCGCTATATAAGGGTTACATTGTTCTATTTATGCGCTACAAAGGTGTGAACGGTAACAACGACTTATGAACGTACGTACTTAATATGCAAATTATACAGACCCACTTTTCATGAAATTTCCAAGCATAAAATGAATAGATTTATAGTGTTCAAAAATTTGAATATTTTTTTTAACATAATTAACATCGTCCTGATAGCTTAGCGGATAATGTTGTAGGCTTCCTGTGCTAAGGGTCAAGGGTTCAAATCTCAGTGAAATGTATTTTGTTTGGTTATAATTTTTTCCCTCATTGTGAGAAATCGAATTTAAAAAATATGATCTTACTGCATGAGAAATATTACTTTCAACGTCAATATTTTATTCCGATTGATAAATGTAGAGTTTTTTTTCTGTATAATGATATCAATAATGGAGATATAGAGCAAAAATAATGAACTTTTCGGTATCTTTGGGACAGTACTGATGATATTTTTGTAGAAACGTTAACCCTTCGCTTGCTATTCACGTCAATATACCTACCTGTAAATAGTGAAGACCCAGATGAGACAGCTCCTGCAGGACCTGTCTCATCAAGGTCTGCACTATTTACAAGTTGATTGTGCAACCGGTGCACTCCGCAGCAGTGATTGCACAGATAAATACTTGTACACAGTGAAGATATATGTAATTATACAACAGGGAATGGGTAAAGAATGAGAAATGTATTTTAAAATTCAGCAAGCAAAGGGTTAAGTGTCGATCTTGGTTTGCAAAGGCCGGTCCATTTGTTTCCCGCATCAACGGGGTAAACTCCGATCTGTTTCAATATTCATTGTCTTCAAATTTGTTTTAGATTATTGAGAAGCTACAAACCGGATGAAATGGGGACAGATAACGTTTTGATCATATCTCGAAATACTGGAAAAGGGTTAACCCATGTTTGCCCAGAGTTTCCATAAAATGGACACAAACAAACATCTGTCCCAGACACGGTTCATGAGGGAGTTGTTATATCAGGGTTTGCACTATTCGCTTCCCAATTGATTTTTCCAACGGTCATGTTGACAAAATAAATATTGCAGAATACCCTCAAAATGATAATTGGATTGGTTCGTAATAGTTAATGTATTAGACGGCTCCTGTAGGAACCTTCTGATCAGGGTCTGCTCTGTTTGCATATGAATATGTTTCTGCAGTGTCTGCCGTGGCTAAAAATACATACGTCATGATGTCTTTATTTCTTTCAGGAATATTTATGGAGTCAAGCGTTAAAGTATAATATTATTATGACAGTATTGTTTGTTACTGCAAAAATATGAATATTTAATTTTCAGAAGATATGCACATATCCAGATTCCGGAGGAGCCCTCTGATCAGGGTCTGCACTCTTTGCCGTTGAAAACACGTATACCTTTTCATACTGAATGGACTTTATTGCTAGATACTGATGAACCAATGATGTCAGCATTCAAAGCGTTAATGCCTTTACATGACGGAGTATGTGAATACGGAGAAATGGGATTCAATACATAACAAGTAAACAGTGTAGGCGGTAAAACTCTGCTTATTTACACATATAGCATGAGGGTGACCGTGAAGTATGCACGTATTTACATGTAAATGGTTAAACCCTGATAATAGTATTATCAGGGTTTAACCATTTACATGTACCTCATTCTGCTTTAGCCATTTTCTCCATAAATACGCCTTTCTACGCCTTTGCAAAAAGGGAAGATCCGGGTCAGACAGCTCCTATAGGAGCCGTCTGATCAAGGTCTGCTCTGTTTGCTTATGATATAATACAGACATGATTCTACAGATTTTCTGCCATGGCCAAAATGTAATGCGTCCATGTGCTGTTATAACAAATTAATTTAATTAATATTCATTGTGTCATTATTGTGTCTCCATCATTTAAGGGGGTACATATTGTTTTTGCTCGAGTTGTCTGTCTGTCTGGCTCAATCTGTCCGTCCGTCTGTCTGACACACACTTGTATCGCATGTACTTCTGAAACTGCTGGAGCTAGTGTCACCAAACTTAACAGGAATGTTCACCAGCATGAGTTGTTGTGTACCTGGGTTTTTTGAATGGTCTCCCCTGATAACTTTGGAGTTATTGCCGCTGATGAATTAAAATTAGACAAACTTTGTGTCACGTGTATCTCTGAAACCGCTAGGGTTATAGTCGCCAAACTTCACAGGAATGTTGCACAGCATGAGTTGTGCTCCTGTCTTGTTTTAATTGTCTCCCCTGATATGGTAATTTAAAATTAGAGAAATTTCGTGTCGCGCGTATCTCTGAAACCAGTTAGGCTAGAGTCACTAAACTTCACAGGAATGTTCACCAGCATGAGTTGTTGTGCACATGGGATTTTTTGAATTGTCTTCCCCTGATAACTTAAGAGTTATTGCCCCTGATTACCTAAATTTGGATAAACTTTATGTCGCGCGTATCTCTGAAACCGCTAGGGTTAGAGTCAACAAACGTCACAGGCATGTTGACCAGCATAAGTTGTTGTGCACCTGGGTTTTGAATTTCCTCTCCCTGATATGATAACTTAAAATTAGACAAATTTTGTGTTGCGCGTATCACTGAAACCAGTTGGGCTAGAGTCACCAAACTTCATAGGAATGTTGACCAGCGGGAGTTGTTGTGTACTTGGTTTTTTTTAATTGTCTTCCGCTGACAACTTTGCAGTTATTACCCCTGCTTACTCAAATTCAGACAAACTTTGTGTTGCGCGTATCTCTGAAACCGATAGGGCTAGAGTCACCAAACTTCACAGGAATGTTGACCAGCATGAGTTGATGTGCACCTTGTTTTGAATTGTCTACCCTAATAACAGTGGAGATACACGCGACATCATGTAATTTAACTATCAAGTATCTATACAAACATTCCACTTGTGTATTGGAAAGAGGATGAATTGGAGAGACATCTGTTTTGTGACAAAAACAAACCTCTAGTTTCTTACATGATTATTCATGGAGGAAAGGGTTAAGTTTCATACTCAATTTTCCTTCATGTTATATCCAAACTAGTGTAAGCTAAATGCACCCGAGTGCAACCTCCACCGACCCCTCTCCGCCACCCTAACCTTGTTATATGTACAGTAAAAAATCTTTTTGGATTTCAGCAGGGGCCTGTGCGATATTCTACATATATATACAGTAGAACCAGTCTTAAGCGGTCATTCACTTATTGAACACAGGAGTCTTAAAAATGAAGATAGTTGTTTAAAACAGGGCAAAACTAATACAAAAGCTCCTATGGTAGCTTTCTGCATTACTTTTGACCTGCATTAAGCTACAACCTGTCTTATAGACACATAATTAGACAGCCTTTTGATGGGCGCTTAACCCTCCCCCCTCATATAAACGTGTTTTCACGCATATGCAAACAGAGTATACCCAGATCAGACGGCTCCTAGAGGAGCCGTCTGATCAGGGTCTACTCTGTTTGCTAATAGAATTTGATAGATCTGTTTCCCCACTTTCTAAAATGGCTACAATGTACCACCTTCCATAATTCATTATAACTATGTTTTCCGTGAATATTCAGTAGGTATTGGAATTTGTAATAAACATAGAACAGGGAAAGGGTTAAGGCAGGTTCTACGTTCTACTGTACGTCGAACAGTAAGCACGAAACGGCTATATCTGCGGCCTGTCAAATGCATGCATGTTTATATATTGTTTGTCAAATCAAGAGCCCCGGGCGAAACAAATGAACTAATGATCTGTTAATGCATCTGTGTGACATCTAGCGTAGTGGACTTATATAACTTGTGTTGTTGGACTGGGCGGACTGACTTTACACTTCATGCATTCACGGACAGGTAGGAGCTCTTAGTTAATCATTTATTTCATGAATATTCATGTTAGCAATAATGACATCATGCATATTAATTAGACGAATCTTTTATTCTAGCATATGAAAACACATAAATGTTTGGCCATGGCAGAAACAGTAGAATCAGATCTATATAATAAGCAAACAGAACAGACCCTGATCAGACAGCCCCTACAGAAGTCGTCTGGTCTGGGTCTACTCGTTTCACCAGGCAAAGTGTTACACTTTACCATGCTAGTATGAAATCTGTATCTGAGCATACATGTACAATGTACATGTACATGTTTTTTTCATGAACTTCATTGTCAAAATACAATATAGATTCCTAGTTATATTCAGACCATGTTTCATATAAATCAACAACATCAAAGGTTGTACAGTAAAACCTCTCTAAACCGGAATTCTAGTAGAGAATAATTTAGATACTCTTAGGCAGGTGGCTGCTTAATGCAGGGTGAAAGTCATGCAGAAAGCTCCTAGAGGAGCTTTCTGCATGACTTTCACCCTGCATTAAGCTACCACCTGTCTCCAAGATCGATATTTATACCAAATTTAACGTCCGGTTTAGAGGGGCTCTCCTGTATTACTCGTATCAGTAAAGTAATCCCTGCAGCCTCTTCTCCAACAGTTTCAATATATACTACCGTAATTATCTGAATAGTGCTAACATTGCAGACCCCCCCCCCCCTTTTTTTTAAAAAAGGGTCAAACTTTCCTGTGTTTGTTAAAACAATCTAATAGATATTCACGGTGTGATCATTTCTTACATGAATATTCATGGGGAAAAGAGTTAATTAACGAGGATACGCCCTTAAGACTTATGGGTATACCAAAGTTGTTGATACATTCACAAAAAAAACGGATGTGCTTAACCCTTTCCCTCATATACACGCATTTTCACGCATTTGCAAACACAGTAGACCCAGATCAGACGGAGCGATCTGATTAGGGTCTGCTCTGTTTGCTTTTGACATGATAAAGATATGATTCTACAGCTTTTGTCAAAGCATACAAAAAGTCCCTCTAAAAGTTTACATAATGAAATTTCAGCTGATAAATATGCATGGTGTCATTATTTCTTAAATGAATATTGAACAGGGAAAGGGTTAATATATACATATTGTTGGTTTATCCATAACATAGACCGTATTCCATGAATTTTAGCGTAAGAAATAATGACATCATAAATAATAATTAGACTATATAATTATGATTAGAATGTATAATTATGAATTATGGCACATTAACACAGGAAATTTTGGCCATGGCAGCACTTGTAGAATACTATCTATATATAATTTCATAAGTAAACAGAGCAGACCCTGACCAGTAGGCTCCCAATGGAGCTCACACAGAAGCCGTCTGGGCCAATGCTTATCAAGCTTTTTAGTTGAGTCTTAGTTCGTTCTCAAGCTTTTGATTGGTCAGATTTGAGCCAAAGGCTCAAATCTGACCAATCAAAAACTTGAGAACGAACCCAGACTCAACTAAAACGTTTGATAAGCATGGGTACTGATCTGCGTCTACTGTGTTTGCAAATGCGTAGAGAGGAGCTTTCATGGAGTCGGTGACTGAACCGCTCCTTCAGAATTGGGGTCTGAACTATGTCCCGTATATGTTTGTGTCGCCGACAACCTAAGATAGTCACGATTATCCAAACACTGGTCTTGATCTATTCATACTTGGACTGTTACTTGCTTCTTTTCAAGTACATGACGCTACAACGTGTTTCCGGTATTTCAGTGGTGGGTGCCGCAGTAATGAACAAACTGTACAAAACGATAGAGAAAGAGATCCAGCAGCCAGTAACAGCCACTGTCTCAGGTACTAGATGACATTTTTATTTGTTTATATTGGGGTTTAACGTCGCTTTAACCCATACATCGCTGGATTTTCAAATGGACTATTCCAAAATTCAAACAGATCAAACTTATGGCGAATACTCAGGGATTTATCTAAAGAAAAATATAACATGACAAACAGTGCAAACCCTGATGAGAGGGCGCCTCTATGAGCCCTCTTCTCTGGGTATGCACTGTTTGTAAAGGAGATTAGTGACTCGTGTCCCACACAGTAAGTGTTAATCTATTCATTCATATTAACGCCTTTTAACGCCACTGTAAAAGTCACTTTTTGAAATCATTGTGATAAATTGAGCAACCTTTATGAAACCATTGTGATAAAGCGAGCAAAGGTTAACCCATTACATCATAGGCTATTTTTAGATACAACCTCTTTGAATAAATCTACCGAAAAGGAGCATTAGCTAGAGGAAAGGAAACTTCTAGAATTCTGTAGTTTGAAACCATTGTGATAAATAGAGCATTTGCTCCTATAGGAGCAAATGCTCTATATATCACAATGGTTTTCACAAAGTGACTTTTACAGAGTCGTCAAAAGTCGTTAATATGAGGTAATGCGTTAACAGTGTGTCAGTCATATTGCGATGTCTAGCTTATTACAGGCGAAGGTAAGACCTAAGAGGATTTGTTCCGTGCAATCACCAATCATTGTGAAAAGACTTGGCTATGTAAAAATAGTAAATAGTATGAGTATGGTCAACAGTTATCATTAGAGCTCAGCTTTGTTTAAACCTTATCATGCTGTAAACAATAAAGTCTGCTAAAATCCTGATCTGGCGCAAGTTGTTACTGAATCACGATTCGTTTAACTCGTTCGGCGCCAATGTCGCCTGTTGGCACCATTGAAAACAGTGCAGTCCCAGGTCAGATGCCGCCTTTTCAATGCGGCATCTGACCTGGGACTTCACTGTTTTCTGTATTGTTTAAGCCCAAGAATACAAGGTTTTAAAACAAATGTTTTATTAATATACCTTTATTATTTAGTTTAGAATTATATTTATATGAATTTTTTTTATTGCAGAAGACACTTTTAAATTTGGCGCCAAAAGAGAAACTATTGACCGAGTGTCAGACGGCTGAGATCATAATGAAAAGCCAAGTTGCTCGGCGACTCATTTGGAGTTCAGTTGTTTGCAAATGAGAAGAACTTAGGAAGACTTAGACCGTTGCATTTTTGCATTTTTGCATAACAAACTAACCTGTAACATCTGGTATGATAAAAGTCTTAAGTTACAGTTCACTCTTAACATTTTCTTCATTAATTGTTTA
This sequence comes from Azorinus chamasolen, assembly GCA_963576725.1. Classification (NCBI taxonomy): domain Eukaryota; kingdom Metazoa; phylum Mollusca; class Bivalvia; order Cardiida; family Solecurtidae; genus Azorinus; species Azorinus chamasolen. Next base: position 38,001,627 of record OY755249.1, read on the forward strand.
TATCTATTATTTTCTGTTATATATAGAGGATCTGTTGCGAGTTGTCTTTTAAGATCACATGTTCCTAAACGAGCCTTAGAAAATGTCATTAAGCGAGCCTTGGCGAGCTTAATAACATTTTCTTGGTGAGTTTAGGAACATGTGATCTTAAAAGACAACGAGCATCAGATTCTTTTTCTCACATATCAAAAAAGTGTATTTTCGCCGTTTAAATGACATGTAAACATAGGTTTCCATGGCTTGAAGTCATATATGACGTCATACGTTCTAAAGTGATCTTACACGTGTTACAGATAAGGAAATCTTAACCTGTTGTTCTAACTCGGAGATAAGGGAAGGTATGTGAGAAATCGCATTCTTGTACTGGCCCTGAAGTTATAGCACTGTTTACTGGAGTCTGAGATCATTCTTAAGCATCAGCTTGCTCACTATCTGACCAATCAGATACTTGAAAACAAACTCAGATTCAGAATTTTTATAACCTCGGACCTAGGTGAATACAAATTGTCATACACAGGCACGATTCCTGAGTGGGTTGAGGGCAGCTTATACAGAAATGGACCGGGTATGTTTGAGTTCGGGGAAAACCGCCTAAATCACTTCTTTGACGGAATGGCCATGATACAGAGATTCCACATATGTAAGTGATATACCAATTATGATGTCAAATGCTGTATAAATGCTATTCATCCAATCTTTAACTGTAAATTTGTATGTTACCGGAGGTCAAGCAAAGATGCGTACATTTAATTTTGTTTTTAAAATACAAATGTAGCTCTTTTATTTCTCCGCCAAGTCCTATACTATGACCACTCTTTAGAATCATCTCTTCGAGACGATTCTAAAGAGTGGTCACAGTATAGGTGTTGGTGGAGAAATGACGACTTTAGTATTTGGGTAGGCGCCTTTATCTGTAGCGCTGGTAAATATTAATGTCTCTCAGATTCCGACCTGGTACACGTTTTACTTTCCTCAGATTCGTTCAAGATTTTAAGAAACTATTGACCTAGTGTCAAACAGCTTGGACCCTGATGAGACGCCGAGGTACCCGGTGTCTCATCTGGATCCAAGCTGTTTGCAAATGCGAGTCAAATTATGTTTTGACTGTGTCTGTTAAAATTAATTTCATTTAACCCTTTCGGCGCCAAATTTCTATTTGTCGTCTGCAGCCTAGTTTTGTTAAAACATTTCGGCTAATTAAGGAAATGATATAAATAAATTTGGATTTTAATGGAATAAACCACATATATAGAACTAGAGACTGAGACAAAAAGTGAAGTCCCTGATCAGACGCCGCCTTAAAAAGGAGCCGTCTGATCTGGGTCTTCCCTGTTTGCAAATGCGTGAAAAAGCGTTTATAGGAAGGAAAGGGTTAATACATCTTATAAGAAGAAGTGTTCGTTCTTAATGCCTTAGAATATTCGCATCATTCGCCTAGTAGCTTCCGCCAAAACGTTTGTTATTCGCGTCCATTGTTAAAATAAGGCCCCGCAAATGTATAATTAAACCCGGCCAGTACCAGAATCGCATTATGATATTTTCAGATCCACCCTATTTGAATAAATCTACCGAATAGCATTAACTAGAGAAAGGGAAACTTTTAGAATTTTGTAGTTTGAAACCATTGTGATAAATAGAGCATTTGCTCCGATTGGAGCAAATGCTCTATTTATCACAATGGTTTCAACAGGTGACTTTTGCAGAGGCGTCAAAAGGCGTCAACGTGATGGAATGGGATAATTAATACATGGGTAGTCAGGACTACAACACGTTTAATACAAGAACATTCGAGTTAAATGTACATAATGTATATTTGCCTTTCCTTGTTCCAGCTGGCGGGGAAGTAAGATATCAACGCAGGTTTTTACCCACTGATACGTACAAAAAGAATATCGAAGCTCAGACCAACGTTTATGGAAACTTTGGCACGGCCGCCATGCCTGATCCATGTTTAAATATATTTCAAAGGTAATAATGTACTTTAGAAGATAAATTTCCCCAAGAACACAATTTTCTCCGGTCTAAGAAGTTTGTGATCACATTTTTGCAAGTAACTTCATGACAAATGACAAAACTCGGCATCAATAATCAGGGCTACAGATAAAGGTGCATAACCAAAACTAAAATCGTCATTTCTCCACCAAACCCTATACTGTGACCACTTTTCGAGACAATTCTAAAGAGTGGTCACAGTATAGGGGTTTGTGGAGTTGTTGTTGAAAATGTTTAAATTTACGCATATTATCTGGACCTCAGATCAAGTGTACATCTCAGAATCTGAGAAATTCGTGATTGGTTTGCGAGAAGAATGCTGAAAAAGAAAGTGATCACAAATGTCTCGGGTGAGAAGACTATGATCTTGGAAAATTGGGTCTTTTAATGAAACCATCCCAGAAAATGCTGTCCCGAGTCTCGTATTCACAAACAGAGTAGACCCATATCAGACAACTCCCATTGGGGTCAGGTGATCACAGCCGGCCCTGTTGGCTTATCTGTCATGGACAGTCAATCCTGTCTTTATATACAGTTGAACTTCGATATCTCGAACTCGGATAACTCGAACTTCGATATAACTTGAACTACAAAGTCGGTCCTTCCAAAAGGTACAATACAGAATTGTTCTAAAATATATTACTACATACATCTAAAACACACGTGACAGCTTAATGCAAGTCTAAAGTAATGCTGAAAGCTCCTACAGGAGCTTTCAGCATTACTTTAGACCCGCATTAAGCTGTGAACTTGAGATATTGGTCAGATTGTAAATCGCATGACTCAAACCTCTGTTATCTCTGTATAACTAATTTATTTTTTATTGTCCCTTGAAGTTCGAGATATCGAAGTTCAACTGTACAATCTTAAAACTTCAGCAAATAAATATCCATGATGTCATTATTCTTTATACGAATATACATCAGGTATAGGATTAATTCCATATTCTTGCAGCAAATTGAAAGCAGGTGGAGGTAAAACAACAAGAAAATCAACCTAACCAATCTATTATTTATTTCAGATTTCTCGCTTATTTCAAATCTGGTAAACTGACAGACAACACTTTGGTCAGTCTGTTTCCATTTAACAACGAGCTTTATGCAACGACAGAAACCTCGTACATCAACAAAGTGCAAATGGATACCTTGGACAGGGAAGAAAAGGTAACTATTTTAGATAAGACAGACCGTGTCCCGAGACTATAACACCTTTTGGCCCGAGTCTGAATTCACTCTCAAGCATCTTGCTCAAAATCTGACGTTTACATCTTGTACTTTTGCGCCACAGGTTGACCTAATGAAATCAGCTGGTTTGTTCCTGTCTGCAGCCCATCCACACTGGGACAAGGAGGGCAGAGTTCACTATTTGGGCCATAATTTTACTGGTGGCCTAAAAACGAACATCGTCACTTTCCTGCCTAACAAAGGTATGCATACAGTATATACTTGTTGAATTTACAGCTGCTTTTAACCCTTCTCTTGCTGAATTTTAAAATACATTTCTCCTTCTTTGCCCATTCCCTGTTGTATAATTACATATATCTTCACTGTGTACAAGTATTTCGCTGTGCAATCACTGCTGTGGATTGCACTGGTTGCACAATAAACTTGTAAATAGTGCAGACCCTGATGAGACAGCTCCTGCAGGAGCCGTCTCATCTGAGTCTTCACTATTTACAGGTAGGTATATTGACGTGAATAGCAAGCGAAGGGTTAATATAGAGAATGATTCGAAACATTGTAAGAGGGATAAGGAGAATCTAGATCTATCTCGTCAAGATTCATGCACACAAATCAATAATGGTATTAAGTTTAAGTACGTATGGGATAGTGAGAAAAAAGAAAACTTTTTGGAGCAATTATATTTGCTTTCAGGAAATTAAATTATCATAATGATGATAATGACGTCTACTTTGACTAAACTCAATATCGCTAAAATCATAATTTTCAATGTTCAGTGTTTGCTTGCATCTTCTCCGCACAATGTGTTCTTACTATCACCACTGTTTGTATTACATGCCTCACGGACTTGTTAGTCTAAAAGATGAAATAAAATCATATCTTATCTTATCTTATATAGAAATATGATCAGTTGTGGGATTTGTTTCAAACCTGTGGGGCTTCACTTCCACCACATAATATTTTATACAAACATACCACATAACGTTCATAAGTAAGCTTTTATTTAACCCTTTCCCTGTTCTATATTTAATCCAAATTGCAATACCTACTGAATATTCACGGACATAATAGTTATAAAAGAAATATGGAAGGTGGAATATTGTAGCCATTTGAGAAAGTAAAGAAACAGATCTTGCAAATTCCATTAGCAAACAGAGTAGACCCCGATCAGACGGCTCCTCTAGGAGCCGTCTGATCTGGGTCTACTCTGTTTGCAGATGCGTGAAAATACGTTTGTATGAGGGAAAGGGTTAACACACACAATATGAAAATTCTATTCTTGGTACAATACTGTGAAGCTGGATTTGAAAGTAGACCTCTCGCTTTCCAATATATCCAGATATTAATCCAGATATTTGAAATTAATCAAACTAATAATTGACAAAGGGACAAGAGGAATACGCTTTATTGATCCTCGCAAAGATTATATACTCTCACTGAAAGTCTATACATGTACTCTCATATTTGCCAACAGGTAATCTAGAGAAACATGCTTTATTGATCCTCACAAATGTATATATACTCTCACTGACAGTCTATACTCTCATATTTGCCAACATGTAATCTAGAGAAACACACTTTATTGATCCTCACAAATGTATATAATCTCATTAACAGTTTACACTCTCATTGACCGTCTACACTCTCACTGGCAGTCTATTATCTCATTAAAAGTCTACACTCTCACTGACAGTCTGTATTCTCAATGACAGTCTACACTCTCACTGACAGTTTATAATATCACTGAAAGCTTACACTCTCACTGACAGCCTATAATCTCATTTACAGTCTACACCCTCACTTAAGTCTATAATTTTTATTGAAAATCTACACTCTCACTGACAGTCTATACTCTCATTGAAAGTAAACAATCTCACTGACAGTCTATCAATTCATTGACAGTCTACACTCTCATTGGCAGTCTATAATCTCATTGATAGTCTATAATGTCATTGACAGTCTATACTCAAACTGACATCATACACCCTCATTGACAGTCTATAATTTCATTGATATTCTAAACTCTCACTGACAGTCTACACTCACACTGACAGTCTACACTCTCACGGACAGTCTATAATCTTATTCAGAGTCTACATTCTCATTGACAGTCAACACTTTCACTGACAGTCTATAATCTCATTGACAGTCTACACTCACACTGACAGTCTACACTATCACTGACAGTCTATACGCTCACTGAAGTCTATAATGTCATTGACAGTCTACACTCTCATTGACAGTCTATACTATCAGATTATAAGTGACAGTCTATAATATCATTGATAGTCTATACTCTCATTGACAGTCAGTAATATCATTGACATTCTACACGCTCATTGACAGTCAACAATCTCACTGACAGTTTATAAATCTCGCTGACAGTATACACTCTCACTGACGGTCTATACTCTCGCTGAGAGTCTATAATTTCTTTGCCAGCCTACACTCTCAATAAGCCTTTACCTGATGACTATTCATGTAAGAACTAATTACTTGTTTTTAATAAATATCGATGAGCTTAATGTTTATAACGGCATTGTGAATTAAGGATTTTTGGAAAGGTGGTCAAGAAATTTAATTTAATATATTCTGAAAATGGGTGATCCCTCGAAAGCAAAAGTAGAAATGCAAAAAAGAAAATCGCAGACTCGGTTTTATTGAGTCTGTTCATGAGTAGTAATTAAAAGTGCAACACTACTCACGCCCCCTAGCACCGGCTTAAGCAGTATTCAATTTTCAAAACTAATAACATGAAAACTAATGATCCCAAAGGACCAGAAAATATAACAACACTGAGAATGAAGTACGGGGCGACTTTTTACGGCCGCCACACAAGCACTTAACTTAATGTTACTATATATTAAGTCTGTGATGGTCAGTAGAGTTGTCTACCTTACTACAGTAATGAACATGTAAGAAATAACATTTGCAAATAGATTGAATCCAGACGATATCAAGAATAACTCTGCGTCGTATCAGGATCCCAATTGTGTGGCACTCCGTCTGTGGTTCCTTAACCATTTTACCGTTTATCCCTTTCCTCCATAAATACGCCTTTCTATGCCTCTGTAATAACCACTTCTTGAAACCATTGTGATAAATAGAGCATTTGCTCCTATGGGAGCAAATGCTCTATTTATCATAATGGTTTAAAAAAAACAAAATTCTAAAGTTTTACATTTCTCTAGTAAATGCTCCTTTTGGGTAAATTCATTCAAAGAGGTTGGGTCTAAAAATAGCCCATGGAGGAATGGGTTAATATTAATGCACGAGCCGTCTGATCTAGGTCTAGAAAATCGTCTATATGAGGGGAAGGGGTAAAACACATACTTGTTGTTTTCAAAGAACTGCCGACCACGACACAGAGTAACTTTTTTTTTTATATTGCAAAACGATATAACCAGAGATTCAAAGTGTTGGATCAAGGTATGATGCCAATTTACTCAGTAGATCCAAATCGAGGGCTTGGTGCAAAACTATTGTAACTCCTTCACAAATTGAAGGAGTTACAATCGTTTTGCACCAAGCCCTAGAAATCGTTTCCATCTGTTTCCTGAATTCAATGTACAGAGATATTTACAGAGCAACAAATAAAGGGCGTAAATTTAAGAAAGCTCCTTTATTTCTCCACCAAACCCTATACCGTGACCACAGTATAGGGTTTGTCGGAGAAATGACGATATTAGTATTTTTGGGCACGCACCTTTATCTGTATATTTATATATATATATATGGATCTGCCGAAAATCACATGTAATGTGATTATAATTAACCCTTCAAACACCAATTGTTTAAAATTGAATGGACCATTATTGTATAAACACTATAGGCCATTCAGTATCAAAGGGAGATTTCTACTTTGCTTTTAGTATGGATTAAGTTACCACCTGCATTTTGAAAAAAAATACCTAAAACATTTTCCTTCATATAAACACATTTTCACTCTTTCAAACACAGTAGACCCAGATCAGACAGCTTCTGTAGAAACCATCTGATCATGGTCTGCTCTGTTTGCTTATGGCCTATATAGATCTGATCCTAAGTCAACAATTTTTGTTTAAATTTTAACTTAATTAAAAAACATTAATGAATATTCAAGGAGTTATCTATTCATTCGTAAATATTCATTAGAGAACAGATCAAAGGTTATCAAATGAAGGGTTTAATGGGTTTATTGATCGTATGTCTCCATTCAGAAGTAAGGGGACATGTATAAGGACGGATAGTATGGTACTAAGGGCAGTTAAACTAACCAACATTGAAACAAAATGCTTGCGTACAATATGCATAAAAATGATTTAAGCCTTTGAATACGGGAAACATGTGCACTGTCATTTGCAAACATTGTATATCAAGATCAGAGGACTGCTTAATCCTATCCCTGTTCTATGTTTATTCAAACTTTCAATACCTACTGAATATTCATGGTCAAAATGGTTATGATGAAATATAGATGGTGAAACATGGTAGCTGTTTTAGAAACTAAAGAAACATATTTATGTAATTCCATAAGCAAACAGAGCAGACTCAGATCAGAGGGCTCCTATTGGAGCCGTCTGATCTCGGTCTACTCAGTTTGCAGATGCGTGAAAACACGCTTATATAAGAGAAAGGGTTAGGAGTTCTCTGATCAGGGTCTGCACTGTTTGCCATTCAAACTGCACTGTTTGTCATTCAAGCTGTTATCGCATATACCCTTTCGTGTCATTCAAACTGCACTGTTGTATTTCAAACGGCGTACACGTATATACCCTTTCATAAGGAATGGACGTCCATCGTTTTATAGAAAAATGGACCGTCCCACTTTGAAAATTCAGCATTCAAAGGGTTAAATTACAAGCAGTGTTATGAATATCATAACACAACCAAAACCATACCAGAGACATTGTACCCTATTGTTAGTACATGTACATGTATTTTGAGCTGATTGTGTTTATAAACAGTTCAGAATGAGATTAGATACAGAGTATTATCACATCAGTTTCTCGACCTTTTGCACTTTGATCATGCACTTAATCTTGTCCCTCATATAAACACCTTTTCACGTCTTTACAAACAGAGTAGACCCAACTTAGACGGCACCCATAGGAGCCGTCTTATCAGGGTCAGCTCTGTTTGCTTATGAAATTACAGTAAAACCTCTCTATAACGGCCACTAAATTACATCAAGTAGTTTGTGTTAAAGGCAGGTGGCTGCTTAAAGCAAGGTGAAAGTAAAACAGAACGCTCCTATGGGAGCGTTCTGTTTTACTTTCACCTTGCTTTAAGGATCCACCTGCCCTAAATACCAACTATTTAACATAATTTAGTGGTCGTTATAGAGAGGTTCTACTGTATAGTAGATCAGTTTTTGCAAATACCCAATACCAAAACATTCTGTACATATACGCCTTTATAAAAACCAGCTAATGAATATTCATCGATTCTTTATTCCTTACATGAATATTCAACATGGAAAGAGTTAAGAAGTTTAAACAATTCACTTTTGAAAATTGATGTTTTGAGTGATTGGTAAAAACCTATGAAACATACAGAATGAGTTCTGATAGTATCAACACCTCTAAACATGAGCCTTGCCGTTTTACATACAGTAAAACGACTCTAACCTGGACGTAAAAGTTAGTATTGATGTCGGTCTTGGAGACAGGTGACAGCTTAATGCATGGTAAAATACATGCAAAAAGCTCTTCTATGAGCTTTCTACACGACTCACCCTGCCGTAAGCAACCACCTACCTGAAATTATCTAAATTCGTCTCTACTAGAATTCCAGATTAGAGGGGGTTTACTGTACTCAGATCAGTTCACCGTGCTCAATTTTTGTTCAAGGTCAGACAAACATAGTCACACCTCTGGGTCAACACTGTCTACTAATTCTTTCTTAGCTGGTTATTGCAAACAGTGTAGATCTAGATAAGACTAACCAAAACATTGTCTGAATAAATATGATACTGTTTAAAATTCTGTTATAATTTTGTAAATGGTATTTGCAAATAGTTTAGACCAACGTCAGAGGAATCTGCAGAACTACTCCGATCAGGCGCTATGCTGCTTGCCATTCAGAAACATTTGTTGCAATTTTTTCCTGTCAACTTTGGATGGGCACAACTGTTAACACGTTCCTTCATTTAACTCTTTCCTCCATAGGCTATTTTTAGACACAACCTCTTTGAATCAATCTACCGAAAAGGAGCATTTACTAGAGAAAAGGAAACTGTCAGAATTGTGTAGTACTGAAACCATTTTGGTAAATAGAATGAATGAATGGTGTTATAGGAGCAAATGCTCTATTTATTTCAATGGTTTCATAATGTGACCTTTACAGAGGCGTAGAAAGGCGTATTTATGGAGGAAAGGGATACACGCATTTCCAAACAGGGTTGACCAAAATCAGATAGCTCCTGCAGGAATCAAGAAAAATAAAACAAGATTGTTGTTCATTACTATATTGTAACCTATTAAGGTACAAGTAGCACTTTGACAATCGACAACAGTTCCATGATTCGTATAAACGCCTTTTACGCATTTGCAAACAGACTAGACCAAGGTAAGACGACTCCTATAGGAGCTGTCTGATCATGGTCTGCTCAGCTTACGTATGACATCATAATAGATCTGACTTAGCAGTTTCTACCAAAGGTCATATGTACACATGCCATGATAAAAAAAACAGCATATGTATATATATTCATGATATAATTATTTTATACATGAATATTCAACAGGGAAGAGGTTAAACAACACATTTACATAGACTATTGATCTTCGATATCTCGAACTCGGTTAACCTCAACTTCGGGATAACTTTTTTTTTTAAAAATTCGGTCCTTACAAAAGTTACAATACATGGGTGTTATAGTATGTATACACATATCTTTAAACTTAAACTGTGAAATTGAGAATTTGTCAATATTAGAAATCGGGTGACTCGAACTTCTGTTAACTTGAAGTAATTTCTTTGGTCCCTTGACGTTCGATGATATTGAAGATTAATAGTATATGTTCAGACAATTAACAACAAACGCTAAATGAGGTGGGTTTTACATAATATCAACACAATTATTGAAGGTCAATTCACATCATCAAAGAGAAACTGATGATATTTGATTTGATATATAAATCCTGTGTCCTAGATTTAAAACAGGTCAACACTTAACATACGGAATAATTTTCACAATAATCATCAAACAAAAACTTGTATCAAAATTAACACTAAAGAAAATGATAGTTTATAACAAACATTGCAGGCCCTGATCAAATTGATCCCTTAGGATCCCTTTGAGATCATCTGAGTCTATACTGTTTGTAAATGGCTGCTATATTTGATTCCCACATTCTGACCCTTCGCTTGCTATTCACGTCAATATACCTACATGTACCTGTAAATAGTGAAGACCCAGATGAGACAGCTCCTGCAGGAGCTGTCTCATCAGGGTCTGCACTATTTACAAGTTGATTGTGCAACCAGTGCACTCCACAGTAGTGATTGCACAGCGCAATACTTGTACACAGTGAAGAGATATGTAATTATACAACAGGACATAGGTAAAGAAGGAGAAATGTATTTTGAAATTCATCAAGCGAAGGGTTAATGGTTTAAATTAGACAAGACTATATACAGTAAAACTTCGCTGTAATTCGTACACTCAAAAAGTAACATAATTGGTTTGTAATACATGTGGCAGCTACATTCAGGGTTAAAGTCATGCAGGAAGCTCCTCTACGAGTTTTCTACACGACGCCACCCTTGCATTAACCCTTTCCTTCATATACACGCCCTGTCATGCCATTACAAACAGAGTGGACACAGATTAGACGACTCATGCAAGAGCCGTCAGATCTGTATCTGCTTTGATTGCTTATGACATTATAATAAATCTGACTCTACAGTTTCTACCAAAACCAAAACCCCAGTGTATATACCAATATAAACAATCCGCAAATAAACATTCGACCTACTAACATGAATATTCAAGAGAGAAACGGTTCTTAAGTCTTCTTTTCTAAACATTCAACTAAACCAGGTTTGCTGTACAGCATTATATCCGGACAAGGTTAAGGTTTACTGTACAACATTATATCCGGACAAGGTTAAGATTTACTGTACAACTCTTGGAGACGATTCTTAAGAGTGGTCACAACAAAGGGTTTGGTGGAGAAATAAAGGAGTTTGTTGTTGAACATGTTTTAATTTACACATCTTAGCTGGGACTCTGTAAATTACTCTTATACGGTACTTGGAAACTGTCTCGATATTACAAAATGTACAGCTTAATGCAGAGCGAATTTAATGATGAAAGCTGCATGAGCTTCCAGTATAACTTGCGACCTGCATTAAGCTGTCGTATGTCTTTTTAAATATGCGCAATGGTGACTTTTAGAACAATTTTGTATTGCGAAGTTTGGAAGGGATCGAACTATTAACTCAAGTTATAGCAAAGTTTGTGTTATCTGAGTTATAAACTATCGAGGTTCAACTGTACTGAACGTGCAAAGACCAGAGTCCAAGATATGAGCAATTATGTAAACTGTTTACATAAAGGAGATATAGAATATACCCATATCAAGTACAGATAATGTAATCTTGTTTGTTAAGTTTCATGTGACATTATAATAATGTGACATAATAATGGATTGCGTCATGGAACACAATGGAATGACTCATATTTTAACTGTATGCGTTCTAAGTAATTGTAGGCTGCAAAAATGGTTCCCACTACAATTTTCTGCATCATTTTTTGAAAATCTTTATTAGGTAGTCAAAAGTTTGAATCCTGATGAGACGCTCAGTCACTCGGCGTTTCATATGGATCCAAACTGTTTGTATCTAGTCAAATAAGAATTTTCTGCTGGCATGCAAATGGTTAACACTATCCTTTTCATGTGTTTGCAAACAGAGTAGACGCAGATCAGACAACTCCTGTAGGAGCTGTCTGATCAGGGTCAGCTCTGCTCTGTTTGCCTATGAGATTATATCTGACTCTACAATAACAAAACTCATGTGTACATATGCTATTGTAAACATTCAGCTAATCTTAAAGGGGCATAACTCGGTACTAAATGTCTTTTGAATTATTTTCCCTTAATCCGTTACTCCATAAATGTTCATGTAAGAAAGGGTGCCATAGTGAATACTAATTAGATGAATTTTATACTAGAATATGAACACAAGAACCTTTGGTCATGACCGAAACTGAAGAATAAGTTCTATGTTATTCTATCAGCAAATACAGAAGACTCGATCTGATCAGACGGCTTGTGTTAAAGCCGCCAGGTCCGGGTCTACTCAGTTTGCAAAAGCGTAGAAAGGCGTAATTATGGAGTAAAGGGTTAACCTTTTTCTTGATTAATATTCATGTAATGAATAATACCATCATGAATATTAATTAGCTGATTCTCTATGAAGTCTTTTTACACACACGATGTTTTAGCTCAGGCAGAATCTGTAGAATCAGAATTATATAAGCAAACACAGCAGACCATGATTAGACGGCTCTTATTGGAGTTGTCTGATCTGGGTACACTGTATTATCTGATTGCAAATGCATAAAAAGGAGTTTATATGAAGGAGCGGATTAATTCACTGCCTAGAATATTGGTAAAATGTAAAGTAACACAACATACACTCCTTTTATTGAAAACTCTTCATATTGCGTAGCAATCTGAGATAAAAAAAAAGTTTAGTGTCTTAAAGTTCTGTATAAAAAGCAGTCGAAGGAAAGGGTTTAATATATTGCATTCTTCATTATTTGTTGACTGGCGACTTTAATGTATGGATTCGTCCGTCGTATCTCCTGCGTTGGTTTCTGTACCAGGAAATGCTGTCTACAGAAAACCTGAAATTATTAATAGGTAATTTAATACAGTATAAACTCTCTATAACGGCCACTAAATTCTGTTAATTAGTTGGTATTTAGGGCAGGTGGCTGCTTAAAGCAAGGTGAAAGTAAAACCTATAGGAGTGTTCTGTTTACTTTCACCTTGCTTTAAGCCGTCACCTGCCTTTAACACAAACTACTTGAAGTAATTTAGTGGCCGTTATAGAGAAGTTTTACTGTATTTGTAATATTTGTAATCAATTTGATACAATCACAAGCAAGCGGGTCTGAACGCAATGGAACAGATACGGAATGATTGGTGAATTAAATGAAAACAATATTCAAAGCTAAAGGAAAAGGTGCGTACCAAAATTCTAAAATCGTCATTTCTCCATCAAACCCTATACTGCGGCCACTCTTTAGAATCGTCTCGAAGAGACGATTCTATAAAGTGGTCTCTGTATAGGGTTTGGTGGAGAAAAAGGAGATATTCTTGAAAATATTTAGATTTACGCATCTTATCTAGAGCTCTGAAATTTTAAATTTAGTTATTTTTACCATTGGTTTAGTTTGCCTCAATTGTAAATACTAAAACATCTGAAATGTTATCACTGGATTTGATTTACAAACTGACAAAACAGTATTGTTTCCTAACGCTTGGTAAATAATCAATAATTAAACATAAAACGGTGTTTACTTACCTCCATGTTATGTGTCCGGACTTCATATTAATTTGTACACTTTTATTCTGTTCCTGTCGTCAAGTTTTGAACTGGCACTACTGACGTAAAGTTTCCCAGTGTCGTATGTTATGGCTTCAGGGCACAGGAGCCCGTCCATGCCCCCTAACATACTCGTCTCCAACTGCCCACTGGGTGACAGCATGTGGACATAATCTCCATCTCTACTACACACATACACATTCCCATTGTCATCCACAGCTAATCCCTGTGGCAACTGTAACCAGTAAGATACATAGGTTGCCATAACAACACCATCTCTATTTAAACACACCATTTTGTTGCCTTTCCAATCACTCACATAGATGTTACTTTGGTCTTGACTCAATGTTATTCGTGAAGGAGATCCAAATAATTTGTTTCCTGTGTTGTCTGAGTCAATTTGCTGTAACAAGTTACCGGACATATCACAGATATGAATTGAATCAACAGGATCAAAACAGGCCAGGAAGAGCTTGCCTCCGTTGTAAGAGAGGCCATTATAACGACCTGGTCCTGTTATAGTGTGACCCGCTGACAATGTTGGTGACACAGACATGAACTGGATACGACTGTCATCACCATACAGAGTTACTGCCAGCTGGTCATTTCCGATCGTTGTAATGTCGAAAGGCCGTGATGTTAATGCGACTTTCTCAGATAATGTTGTCATCGTCATGTCTATAATCTTGACACATTTGTTGTTAAAATCAGTCACTGCCAGTCGACCATCTTTCAATACAACGACGCCAACAATATAACAGTCGTTTGTATCTGTTGATAATTTAACATTAATTTCATGGGTGTAATTGGCAGTCTTTGGTTGGCCAACCAGTGACAGGGTCCCGAGACGAGTTGACGATGATGTAAGAGCATCAAGCTGGTCATCACGCTTGAAGACAACTCGTTGTGGTTTGATTCTTCGACTGGCACGGGCTGCCTCTTTCTCCAACTCTGAAATTTTTTCCTTGGCTAATTTCATGGCGATGAAGAGTTGGTTATAATGCTTCTGCTCATTTCTGCTGTCCAAGTCGGAGCTCATTTCCTTAACGTCCCTTATCAGGTCATCGAATATCGGTGTTTGACGAGCTAGAGATTCCAAATGTTCGTTTCTTCGTCTTGAAGCCTCGTTGAGAATTTTTTCTTCCAATTCATCCAGATGTGTGTTGATGTCTCGTCTAAACTGTTTCACATCTTCCACCGCCTGGTCATAACTATCATTGGTTTCTCGTTGACACCATTCTGACCGACTTTTATTGAACTCTAATTCAGCTATCAGCCTTTTTGTATCTCCGCGTATGTTTTTAAACTCTGTTTTGCTTGTGGTTGAGCTGGAAATCTCTGGTATGTAGGATACGTTGTTTCCACAGAATCTGTGGTGTAAGGTAATGCAGGCACTGCACCCAAGTTGATGATGACGGTACGATTTACAGTAGAATTTAACGGGCTCTTCTGGGTGCTTTTGACATCTGTCCGTCAGTGGGTCCACATTCCCGGTAGACTCTAGTAGTTGCTCTCTGCTTTTTGGTGGGTTGGACATTGTTGCCGTGTCTTGTAGTATATGATTTGTTGTAGCTGATTTCATTTTATGAATTTTATTGCACTCATGACACAAATAGTCTACACAATTCACGCAGTAGATGACCGCCTCCGTTCGCTTTTCTGCTTTAATACAAACGTCACATAGTATGTCGAAATATTCCACCGACCCTATACTGAAATTGTGCGACATATTCGACCTTTTAGTAAAAAATTTCACGTCCTTGGGTTATTTTATCCTGATTAGGAGCAACTGATCCTGATTAGAATAACGATCAAATTTAATAGTTTTACTAACCACAACTGAGGCCACAGATAGCGTTATCGAATGGACTCCGTGAGGTATGTACCAAAGGTAGTAGTATCGAACTGACTTTGTGAACTATATACCACAGGTGGCGGTATCGGACTGACGTTGTGATCTGTATACCACAGGTAGTTGTATCGAACTGACTCTATATAGATTAAAATAGCGCATTTACAAACAGAATGGACCAAGCTCAGACGGTGAGACGGCCCTATAGAAGCCGTCTAGTCCGGATCTGCTCTGTTTGTTTACGAAATAATATAGATACATTGTATGACTCTACAGTTTCTGACAGAGGAGAAATGTCCTGTTTTAGTATGGCATTATATAAAAACTAATCGAATATATATTTATGTCGTCGTTATATATGTATCTTAAATACTATTCATGGAGTAAAGGGTTAACTCATTTGCGCCAAGTGAATTCTTCCATGTTTATATATTGGATTAGTCCATGTTTTATCAAAGGGGTGCCTGGTCTAAATTTTCAATTTCGTTTTGTTTTATATTGAATTCCCATCAGCAAACAGTGTAGACTCTGATCAGACGCCGCATCATGCGGCGTTTGATCAGAGTCTACACTGTTTGCCTACGTCCCATGTATGGGATCGTGGGAGCAAATGGGTTAATGCTAACTATACGTAATAAAATAAGCCACGAAAATATTCTATTTATAAATAATCAACTCCTTTGTATATTTTGATCAGAGGAAAGCCCAATATTCCCAAGGGCACAGCACGTTTGCTCCATCCGCTCTCCATGGAAGGTCCATATAAGCTATTACCACAGTTTTGGTATCACAGAGAACTACTATATTCTGGCGGATCAGTCATTAATGTTCAACGTCGCCAAGTTGGCCCTGCCCCCATTGGCCAAGATGACAGTGTCTGAAGCCATGCAGTGGTATCCAGACACACCGGTAAGGCAAACACTAAAACAACACAATAGATGAAAACATGGAAGGCGATCTTTGGATACAGAGTAGACCCAGATCAGACGGCTCCTTTAGCAGCCGTCTTATTCGCATCTCCTCTATTTGCTTTATAGAATATATTAGGTTATATGCTACTGTATTAATGACGTGTTTTATATATATATATATATATAAAAAAAGTTTATAAATATTTATACTAGACGGGGTGTACCATGAAATAAGGTGCTAATAATGACTTCTTAAAGTTTAACCCTTTCCTCCATTAAAATTCATGCAAGAAACAATAACAATATTAATTGGAATATTTGTTATAATAGCACGTGGACACATGCATTTTTGGCTATGGTAGAAACTGTAGAATCATATCTATCATATCATAAGGAAACATAGCAGACCAAGGTCAGACGGCGCCTATATCATTCAAATTTAGTCTGTTTAGATTCATAAACGACTGATTTTGCCTGAAAGCCAAGAATGTATGTGAAGGTGTGTTGTCAATAGTTATTTGGAATTTAACGTTTAACGTTTATTTTTATTTGCATCGATTATAAAATAAAGTCTGACGCTTTGCAAATATCTTTGGGGCAAAGTTGATAAAATGATAGCCAGTCTATTAGGACAGGTGATAACTACATGTATATGCTTTGCCCTTGACATCCAGTGTGTCCCCACTTTGCCAACCTCTATTGTTTAAGTAGTTGGGATGATAGATATGTATTGTTCAGCTACAACAATAGATTTCAGATGTGATAATAGCTCTGGTTGGCTATACTTGTGCAAAAAAAGTGTGTTTTTTTTCAATTATTTTAACGCTTCGCTTGCTGAATTTTAAAATACATTTCTCCTTCTTTACCCATACCCTATTGTATAATTACATATGTCGTCACAATGTATAAGTATTTCGCTGTGAAATCACTGATGTGGAGTGCACTGGTTGCACAACCAACTTGTAAATGGTGCAGACCCCGATGAGACAGCTCCTGCAGGGTCTTCACTATTTACAGGTAGGTATATTGACGTGAATAGCAAGCGAACGGTTAAGGGCAATACAAAGTAATACTTTCAGAAGAATTGCACCATTTAAAATGTATACCAGATGTATAAATTAAAACTGTTTTAAGAATAGCCCCTTTATTTATCCACCAAACCCCATTTTGTGACCGCTAATTAAACGATTCTAAAAAGTGGTCATAACATTTGGTTGGTGGGGAAATGACGACAAAAGCGTTTGAATTCGCACATTTATCTATACCTCTGAGTAGATATGATATGTAAATTAAAACTTTCCCCGTTCTATATTTAGTGCACACGTCAATGCCTGCTGAATATTCATGGATAAAATAGTTTTAACGAAATATGGAAGGAGAACCATTGTAGCCATTTTAGATATTAAAGAAACACCCCTATCACATTCTATTAGCTAACAGAATAGACTCTGATTAGACGGCTCCTATAGGAGCCGTCTGATCTGGGTCTTCCCTGTTTGAAAATGCATGAAAATGCGTTTATATGTGGGAAAGGGTTTCATTTTTTTCAGGAATAGCTCCTTTATTTCTCTGCCAAACCCGATAAGACGACTATAAAGAGTAGTCACAGCATAGGGTTGGTGGAGGTATGACGATGCTAGTACATGTATTTTGATACTCACCTTTCTACCGATTTTTATCTTCAGGTCAGGTTTCGAATAATCGACAGAAAGACAGGCGCGCTCGTAAACAGTCACGTGACGTACCAGTCAAAAGCTTTTTTATGTTTCCATCACATCAACGCGTATGAGGAGGACGGTAGGAATGCCTACTGTGTACCTTCTTATGTCATAGAAAGTGTAATTTACATTAACTTAACTGTATGTTGACACTGTTCAATAATATACTTCAGATTTGGTACGCTAATTTGTACATGTAATGAGGTCTGCTTGGCGTGGTCAGTACTAGTATTCAAAGATCGAATAGTTTTATGAAAAAACTGCATGTAAATAAAACATGTTATTCTTACGGCTTTGAAAGTGGTAATATCTTTTGAGTACTTAATAAATTGTACGGGTTTATCAAATATTTCATGAGGCAAACGTAATGACCAGATGTCCAGAAAAGATGCGTAAATCTAAAATTTTCAAGAAAAGTTAAATACTTCATTTCTCCGCCAAACTCTACACCGTGATCACTCTTCAAGAAACGATTCTAAAGAGTGGTCACAGTATAAGGGTTGATGGAGAAATGGCGATTTAAGCAGAGTTACAGATAAAGGCGCGTACTTAAATACCAAAATCTTCATTCCCCTCCAAACCCTATACTGTGGCCACACTTTAGAATCGACTCTTCGAGACGACTCTAAAGAGAGGTCACAGTATAGGGTTTGGAGGAGACATAAATGAGCTATTGTTGAACTTGTTTAAATTTACGCATCTTACCTGGACCTCTAATTAACCCATTTCCTCCCAGTGGATTCTTCCATATTTATATATTGAATTAGTCCATTTTTCATCTAAGGGATGCTTGGTCTAAATTTTCATTTTTGTTTTGTTTTATATTGAATTTCATATCAGCAAAGTGTAATGCGACGTCTGATCAGTCTACACTTTTTGCCTATATCCCATATATGGGACCGTGAGGGTAAATGGATTAAGTATTTGGGTACGCACCTTTATATGTAGCCCTGCATTACTATTACAATACTTCTTTTTAAGACCACATTGTACTGGATTTGGTATGTCACAAGGACAGGCGTATGCTTGATCAATATTATATGAAGGAATTGTCATCTGAACAGTGGCTGCAGACTTTGAAGAAAATAGACAAACCAGAGGCTAGAAGATATGTGATTCCTCTTGATGTTGAAAATCAGGTAAATAAAGTTATCCATAACAGTAAAATCCTCTGAACTGGAATTGTAGTAAAGAAGAATTTACGTCCTTTTAAACAGGTGGCTGCTTAATGCATGGTGAAAGCCATGAAGAAAAAATCCTTTGGGAGCTTTTTGTATGACATTCATTTTGCATTACGTTACCGCATTTTCATTCATGGAATATGTATACACGATTATTTGGTATTGGTAAAAACTGTAGAGTAATATATATTATAACTTCAAATACAAACAGAGCAGACCCTGATCAGGCGGTTCCTGATCTACTCTGTTTGCAAAGTCGTGAAACGGTATTTGAACAGTATATGAACAGTATCCATGCTTATAAAACTGTTTAGTTGAGTCTGAGTTCGTTCTCAAGTTTTTGATTGGTCAGATTTGAACCTTTGTTCTCAAGCTTTTGATTGGTCAGATTTGAGCCTTTGGCTCAAATCTGACCAATCAAAAGATTGAGAACAAACTCAGACTCAACTAAAAAGCTTTATCAACATGGACCATGATCAATATTATATCTAATGTTAACTGACTACTCAAGCTACTGGTTTGTTCAAGGATACTTATGTTTTTACTTCAGTCCGATGGAGAAGGAAATCTCGTCTCCCTGTCAGACACTCTGGCCACCTGCTTAAAGATGGACAAAAACGTGTACCACTGTACATATGAACGGCTTGCCGATGTTGGTAATCAAATATTTTTAACAAATGTTAACTTGCCATGACTAAATTTAAATACATTTTATTTCTCAATGTAGAAAATAAATTGGATCGGACACTTCTTTTTACAGTCCCAACACTCTCTAATACATGTAGTCACAATTCAAAGAGAACAGGGTTGTATGAAATCATTATATCTATTTGACCATAGGGTTGAGCTTTGTTCGGTAAACTATGTGCATCATTCACCCTTTCCTTCATATAAACATTTTTCACAAACAGAGTAAACCTAGATCCGACGGCTCCAATAGGAACCGTCCGATCAGGGTCCGCCCTGGTTGCTTATGGTATGATATAGATATGATTTTACAGTTTCTGCTTGCCTCATACAGTCCTGTGTTAATATGCCATTATAAAATACTCTAATCAATATTGATGAAATTATTTCTTGAATGCATGTTCAATAGGATTAAGTATTTACCATGTGTCGTTAAAGGTGCCATACAAATTCAGACAGAATTTTATTCTGTTGTGTAAACTTGTTTACATCTATCATTGATGAACAATGATACGCTTTCTGCACTTACAACTATTCACGACTGGACTGCTACTTTATCCCATTTGCTCCCAGTGGATTCTTCCATGTTTATATATTGGATTAGTCCATAGATTATCTCAGGGATGTCTGGTCTAAATTTTCATTTTTGTTTTGTTTTTTATTGAATTTCCTTTCAGCAAATAGTGTAAACTCAGATCAGACTCCGCATTATGCGGCGTCTGATCAGAGTCTACACTGTTTGCCTACGGGATCGTGGGAGCAAATGGGTTAAATTATTTCATTTTATTGCAGTATATTATATTATCACCATATACTAAATCCATAAAACATTTATACGAAAACGGATTGGGAAAAAACTTGTACTTTATGACGCAAGTTTAAGTGATATTCTCTACTTGCAACGCGTTTTAGAATGCCTAAAATTACATAATCATTTGTTTATGTGCTTGAAAAAGGTGCTTAGCAAGGAAACCAATCCAATTAACGCTGAAGAAGACAGTATCTTTCTGTGTTCGATATCGAAGCCCCGGTGTTAGTCGTCAATGTCTTAATTAGTATTTATTCGGGTCGTGTTTTAGTTTAGTAACTGTTCATCATAGGCCGATTATTTCTTGTACAAGAAAAAAGAAATACATAAGTATCGACGAAAAGGGCCTATTTTGTATCACATGGCAATCGATATATATGTTCAAATTAACAATCTCCATAAAAATGATTAAACATAATAAATAACAAGTCTTATAATAGAAATTGCTCGTATATTTTAGGGACTATCACTTTTAATGGAAGTTGAACACATTTTCAAAGACGGAATGAAACGCAGTATTTTATTTAAACAAATCTATCATTTGAGAAACTTGCAAACCATCAGTATCACGTTGCAACATTAATTGTTTATATTTCAGGTGTAGAATTTCCAACCATAAGCTATGATCGCTACAACGGTCGTAAATACAGATACATGTACGGTACGAAGTTTGAGACAACTGCGAGTCAACCATTTAGTGTGAGATAATTACTTACTCCTCATATTAATGCTAAAAACCTCTCAAAATCACATCTTATTAAATATATATGAGATATTTTAAAAGCAGGTGATTTGTATAATGCAGCGGGGGGGGGGGGGTAATTAGTTTCGCCCTGCATTAAGCTACCACCTGGTTTTCAGATCAAGATTTATACATCGTTTTGCTGATCGCATTAGAGAGGTTTTTTAATTGTTTTTTATTGTTCATGTATTGATTTTTTTTATTGTGCATGGCTTTATAAATTGTCCTAAATACGAGTGTTTCGAAATCAATACTTTACAATTACAGATATTAGTGTCTGGTGACATGTTTCGACAAGTTGTATTTCATTCGAGAAAATGTAGTTTAAAGAGAAATAACTAGGCTTTGTAACACACACAATGTAGGCAATAATAACGATTCCAGACAAACAAATTCTGTTCATGAGCAGTGTTTAAATAGAGTAATACTACTCACGCCCTTAGCAATGACTTAAGGATATTCAGATTTCATAACTAAAAGCATTGCAAATGATGAAAATATAACAACATGAAGTACGGATCACTTTTAATTTTTACGGCCGCCACACGCGTACTTAATGCAGGATGTACTTTACTGTTGTGAAGTACAGTGTACATAACTCCAGAAACATTGGCTGCTTTTGTAATACTCTTATACAGAGGTCCAGATAAGATGCGTAAATTAAAACTTGTTCAATAATTCTTTCTTTATTTCTCCGCCAAACCCTATGTTGTGACCACTCTTTAGAATCGTCCAGAAGAGACGATTCTAAAAGCGGTCACACCATATGGGTTGGTGGAGAAATTACGATTTGAGTACGAGAGTACGCACGTTTATCTTTTGCCCTGCTTATACTAATACTTTCAGTTTATGAGGCGATTTTCAATCATGCATCTACTGTCAATGTAGATACTTTCATATACGTACATGTTATAAGAAATGTGACTGATTTTCGCACACGATTTAACGCTTTATATTTTAAATTTTAGTTACTTAAGATCGATACTGTAACAAAGACCAGTACAGAATGGGAAAGTCCTAACTGCTACCCATCAGAACCAGTGTTCATTCCACGGCCTGGTGGGTCAGGCGAAGACGATGGTAAGTATATTACATCTACGCAAATTTAAATTTAAATTTAAATTTACGCAATTTTGACCAAACAGTAAAGCCTCGATATTTCCAATATTTATCATGAAAGAATTTACACCCTTTAAGGCAGGTGGCTGCTGAATGCAGGGTAGAGGTGTACTCTAGGAGCTTTCTGCATGATTTTCATCCTTCATTAATCTGCCATCTGTCTTAAAGACCTATAATGATACGTATTTGAGTGTTCAACTAATCGAGATTTTACTGCATTTGTCGTGAAAGCAGCATGCATACAATAACACAATGAAATTTTGAAAACCCAAAGTAATTACTGCAACTAAAAACTTCTTCAGACGGCCTATTTGAGTCGATTGATGAGTTGTTAACAGCTCTACTTTTGAATTTCTGCTAGTAATATCACTGCGTTTTATAAGTTCTCGAGTATGTACGTATGTGGTTATTTTATCGAGGCAATGTTTCCAATGCGTAGCTAATGTTTTTTTCTCGTAATCGCTGAGGTTTTTCTCTGAAGTTATTCATATATTACGTTTTACTTTCCCAAAAACGTCTAGTGAAACCTCCCGTGGGCATTAATAATGCATTTATGTAATAAGGCGTACATGTCGCATATTACTTTAATCTCAACACATATTATGTTTCCGTGAAATTGCAGTGTAAATGTCATGGTCTAAGATGGAAATGAAACTCGCATTATTGCTTTGTTCCCAAGTGTAGTTTCAGATGACATGTGCAGCTCAATGTATAAACGCGTATTTTTTTCCGACGCTGAAATGTGCAGCTCAATGTATAATCTATTATTTTGTGTCCAAGTGTAGTTGAAGATTACGGACAGTACACTGTATGATCACAGGTGATTTGATATATCTTTATCACCATTGTTGTTTATCATTGCTGTAATAATACAATAGATAAAACCTCGATAACCCGAATTTTAATGCAGGCTGATAGCCATGTAAAAAGCTCCAAGAGCTGCATTAAGTTTAAGTTCCCACATGTCTTAACCATTTATTTGATCTACAGTAAAACCTCTCTATAACGACCACTAAATTGTGTTAATTAGTTAGTATTTAGTGCAGGTGGCTGCTGAAAGCAAGGTGAAAGTAAAACAGAACGCTCCAATAGGAGCGTTCTGTTTTACTTTCACCTTGCTTTAAGCAACCAACTGCCTTTATCACAAAATACTTGCTGTAATTTAGTGGCCGTTATAGAGAGGATTTACTGTAAACAACCTTTCACGCCTTTGCAAATAGCAGACCCAGACGAGACGACTCCTATAGGACCCGTCTGGTCAGGGTCTGCTATGTTTTCTACAGTATCTGCCAAGGTAAACAAGCATGTGTTCATGTACCATTATAAATCTATATTGATGATGTCATTGGTTTTTAAATGAATAACGAACAAATAAAGGTATATTTATTTTATATATTTTATATACGTTTTCATAAGTGTATTTGATAAATTTACAGAGACAATGCTTCCATTGGTAGCTAATGTTCTTTTTTCTTGTAATCGCTAAAATTCTACTGAAGATATTCATTGTATTATTTTCACTATCGCACATACTCACCAGTGTGTAGTAATACTGCATTTATATAACAAGGCTTACATGTCTTATATTAACCCCTTACACCATGTTTATTCATGGATACTGATTAGATTATTTTTCATAATGGCGTATGGATAAAACACATTTTTGCTGACTGAAACTGTAAAATTAGACCTATATTATACCATAAGTAAACAGAGCAGACCCTGTGATCCTATAGGAACCGTCTTATCTTGGTCTACTCTGTTTGCAAAAGCGTAGTAAGGAGTATTTGCGGAGTAAAGAATCAAAGTTATGGTCTCTTCTTGCAATGCGTTTTAAAATACCTAAACATTGCATAAACCATTTGTTCATATGCTGAATAGAAGTATATCTCAATACAACCAGTCGAATAATCGCAGAATAAAATGTTTGATATTGGAGACCCCGGTGTTGTTCGCCATTGTATATTTATTTGGGTTGCGAGTTAGTTTCATAATTGTAACCGATACTATTTTGTTGTACAGCAAACTATTATAAGCATCGGCGAAAATGCTTTGTTTTGTATCACAGGCATTGTTTGTTTCGATTAAGTTCCATTGATATTCTTTATAAGAGTGCTTGAACATAACAAATGTCATGGTTTCTGATGTTTTTGAAATTATGCGTTTATTGTAGAGACTATCAGTTTAATTTAATCTAAACTCCTACTATTTTTCGGTGAAATTGCAATGTAAATATTTTGGTTTGATATGTAGATGAAACTCACTGTATGGTTGTTTGTTCACAGGTGCAGTTGATATATCTTTTATCACCACTATCGTTTTGTTATGTTAATGATACAATAAAACCTCCATAGTCCGAACCTTGAGAACAGTAAGAATGAAACAGTTTTACGCAGGTAGCTACTTAATGCAAGACAAAGTCACGCAGACAGTTCCCAGAGGATCTCTCTGCATAACTTTCACCCCGCATTAAGTTTAACACTTTCTTCGTTTGTAGGAGCTGTCTGATCAGGGTATGCTCTGTTTCCATATGAACTTATAATAAATCTGAATATACAGTCTCCAGTAATACTAAACAATCCTGTACATCTGTCTTTATAAAATATCAGCTAATAGATATTCATGATATCTTTATTTCAACAGGGAAATGGCAATAACAATGCGTATTTGAGTGTTTGGAATAGTGAGGTAACTGTAGCAGTATCTGCTTAATGATTATTGTTTTCAGGCGCAGAAGTAACTGTATTTGGATTATGGTTATTGTTTTCATGCGTGGAAGTAACAGTATTTAGATTATGGTTATTGTTTGCAGACATGGAAGTAACTGTATGTTTGGATTATGGTTATTGTTTTCAGGCGTGGTAGTAACTATATTTGGAGTATGGTTATTGTTTTCAGGTATGGAAATAACTGTATTTGGATTGTGGTTATAGTTTTCAGGCGTGGTAGTAACTATATTTGGATTACGATTATTGTTTTCAGGCGTGATAGTAACTATATTTGGATTATGGTTATTGTTTTCAGGTATGGAAATAACTGTATTTGGATTATGACTATTGTTTTCAGGCGTGGTAGTAACTATATTTGGATTACGATTATTGTTTTCAGGCGTGATAGTAGCTGCCGTCAACAGATCTGATTATTGCGATGGTCATAAACCGTTCTTGATCGTGCTAGATGCCAAAACAATGACAGAAATTGCAAGAGCCGAAATCAGTGACGTGGAGAGGTTTCCAGTCGATCTACATGGTATATTTGTACCACAATGACACTGATGTTTCTGATTGTTTGAAGGATTTTCGACCTATTTTAGCCATATAAGTTGAATACTATAAAACATATGGACACGTATTGAGGATATTGGAAAGACGCTTATTTGATCTGCATTCGGAACGCAAAAGACAACACGCAAAATACAACATGTGTCCTGTATAATGCAGAAATAGATTTGAAATTTAACATTGCGGCTATACTGTGGCTGTCTGTAATAACACAGGTTGTATAATCAAAATGGGCACTTTGTCTTGTAAAGCAAACAGTTTTAAAGTTTTTCGTGCTTAAAGCATATTATATTCTATACAAGCAATATGCCCCAGGAATTTGTCTCTGAAAATAGTATATTGACCAAATGTGACAGAATGGCACGTTGTTTAACAAAGATATTGAATTAAATGGGCTTGTCTAATTTTAAATGTTTATTTTTTCAACAGTGATGTCGGATTCCATAAGCCCCTTTCTTTCAGATCTAATCAGCACTACTGGGAAATATATTTTTATTCACCTGTTGTAGACATGTGTAACAAATAATATTTGATTAGGGTTTACATTGCCATTTTCTGTCTTATTATTTAAGACCCGACAAATACTGTAGACTGCATCTCTTACGGTCTTCCTGGTCTGATTATACACAGTGACTGCAAATTTCCAAATTATATAATAAATGATTCCTCATAGTGTGACTGTTATTCATTACGATCTAATATATTGTGTTTATGTCAAACTGCGTGCATTATACGTAACAGAACATCCCCTCTAAAGCGACAATTTAAATGAATACATGTAAACATTGTCGTCTTTAAAAGCAGAATGTTGTTGTATGCCGGACGAACATCATGCAGACAGTTCATGTTGTAGCTTTCTTTATAACCTTCGTCATACATTTTCTCCATAAGTATGTCTTTACAAACAGCGAAGGCCAAGCTAAGAGATGGCTCCTGTAGGATCCGTCTGATCAGGGTCTACCCTATTTACTTATGAAATGATATAGATATGATTCTACTTTGGTTAAAATTTCCTGTGTCCATGTGCTGCTATAAAGCGTATCATCATGTCTCAAGTAGTTTGACACTAGATCAATACTTTCTCAAAATCCTGGTCGAATCGGCAGTAGTCACAATACACCAGCTCTTAATTTGAGCAGTCATTATTTTTGTTATCTGGTTAAAGGTTCAGTGAGTGTATTGGTATGCAAGGGGGTCTTGAAAGTTTGATGTTGTATGAAACTTATAAATTAACCCATTTGGTCCCAATGGATTCTTCCATGTTTATATATTGGAATAGTCCATTTTTTATCCAAGGGGTGCCTGGCCTAAATTTTCAATTTCGTTTTGTTTTATATTTGAAATTCCTATCAGCAAACAGTGTAGACTAATAATGCGGCGTCTGATCAGAGTCTACACTGTTTGCCTACGTCCCATATATGAGATCGTGGGAGCAAATGGGTTAATAAATTAATAACTTATAAGTCTTTGATAGTTTAAAATTTAAGATATTAACTTTTATTTAACCCTTTTCCTGTTGTATTTTTATTCCAAATACCTGAATATTCATTAACAAAATAGTTAGAGCTATAATGAAATATGGATGGTGGGATAGTTTGCAATTTTAGAAACAAACGAAATATATCTATCATAGGCAAACAGCAAATTCTGAGCAGACGGTCCCAAAAGGAGTCGTCTGATCTGCGTCTACTCTGTAAATGCGTGAAAACGCGTTTATATGAATGAGGAAAAGGGTGAAATATATATACATTCTCATTAATTAAATATGAAGCTATTCAGCGTGTTATAGGACATACATACAAGTTATGTTACTCAATGTTATATTTTATGTCAGCTAAGAATTAAAGTTGTCTCCCTTCATCCAGGTAGTCTGTATTTGAAGTGGTGTTTTAATTTGTATTTTTATTTAACCCTTTCACCGCCGCAGTCGCATAAATGTACCACGACAAATAGTGCAGTCCCAGTTCAGAAGTCGCCTTTTTAAGGCGACATCTGATCAGGGACTTCACTATTTGTCTCAATCTCTATTTCTATATATATATGCTTTATTCCTTTGAAATTTGCATTTACTTATCTCATTTCCTTATTTTACTGAATGATTTAACAAACTTGGATTGCAGACGACAATTAGAAATTTGTCGAAAGGGTTAACTGGCATAGTCTTATCGAACAACAGATAATTATTCCACTGCTCCTCGTGAATCTGTGAATACATATGAAAACAATTCAAGTAACTCAGCGTCTCACCAGTATCCAAACTATTTAGTGCCATGAGTATGTTTTTTTTTTTAAATAAAATGGAAGTAAAGTAAACAACGACAATGTAGCAGACACTGATACGGTTTGGTATTCAAGTAATATACAGTAGAACCCCTCTAATACGACCACTTAATGAATAAACATGTCTGTCGTTAGAAGCAGGTTGTTGCTTAATGCAGAACAAAAGCTTTCTGCATTACTTTTGTCCTGCATTAAGCTACCACCTGCTTCTAGCACCCAGAATCATACCTATTTTAGGCGGTCGCATTAGAGGGGTTTTACTGTATGCAGTAAATCTCCTCTAAACCGGGCGTTAAAATGAATGTCAATACCGGCCTGAAAGACGAATGGCAGCTTAATGCAACGTTAAAGCCATGCCGAAAGCTTCAATTGGAGCTTTCTGCGTGACTTTCGTCCAGCTTAAAGCAGCCTCATGCCAAACAAGATAGAAGTTCTGATTTAATAAAATTCCGGTTGAGTTTTTTAATGTATGTGTAAGCGGTACTACTGAAAAGTAATATGTCAGAAATGCTTTCAATGATTGTTTGTTTCCCTGACCGAAGTTAAGCGATAATACAGGATCATGCAACATGAGACAGTGAGACTGCAGTATGTTTGTTTCTTCTTAACCCTTACAACAATGAATTTTCAAATGGGTTATTCCACAATTCGAACAGGTGAAGCCAACGTTGAATATTTGGGGATTTCCTTAAGAAAAGCGTAACACTACAAACAGGTCAGATACTGGTGAAATGGCTCCCGGAGGAACCTTCTCATCTGGGTGTTCACTGTTTGCAAATGACATTAGAGACTCGTGTCCCGCACTGTGAAGGTTAACGTTTTTTTCCAAGTATATTCATGTTAGAAATAATTTCTTTAAAACGTTTAATTATTTTATCATATAGGAGCTGTCTGCCAAGGGTCTGCTCAGTTTGTTTAAGGCAAAATGTAGATCTGATTCTATAGTTTGCCATGTCAAACATTTCTTGTATTAACCCATTTGCGTCTACGACCCCATTTATGGGACGTAGGCAAACAGTGTAGACTCTGATCAGACGCCGCATAATGCGGCGTCTGATTAGAGTCTACACTGTTTGCTGATAGGAAATTCGATATAAAACAAAACAAAAATGAAAATTTAGACCAGACATCCTTTAGATAAAAGATAGACTAATCCAATAATTAATCATGCAATAATCCCTGGGGGCAAATGGGTCAATATGCCATTTTGAAAAACAAAATCGTACGATTAATATTCGTTGTTCATAGTTTCTTACGTAAATATTTCTGGTGAACAGTTTCTCAAAACTTGTGTAAGTACAGTGGAACCCCTCTAATGCAACCACTTAATGAATAAATATGGGTGTCTTTATAAGCAGGTGGTTGCTTAAGACAGGAAAAAAGGAATCCAGAAAGCTCCTCTAGGATCTTTCTGTATTACTTTTGTTCTGCATTAAGCGACCACCTGCATCTAGCACCCAGAATTATACCTCGTTTAGGTTGTCGCATTAACAGGGTTTTACTGTATGTAAAAATGCTCCAGATAAGAGTTTGAGCAGGTGTAATATTTTACTACAGGATTAAGTTCATAAAAACAGTGTATACCCAGATCATCTTTAGGATCTGTCTGATCAGGCTCTGCACTGTTTGTTTATGATATAATGAAGATACACTTTATGGTTATACAGTTTCTACCATAGCCAAATATTCATGTGGCATTGGCTGTTATAAACAACAATCCAATGTCATTATGAATATTCATGGAGTAAAGGGTTAAAATACTAACCCTTTAGGTGACAATTTTTTAATTGTTTTCTGTAAACCAATTTTGTTAAAGCATTCGACAAAATAAAGGAAACGAGATAAACAAATGCATTTTTCAAAGGTATAAAGCACAGATCTAGAAATAAAGTTTGGGACAAAAAGTGAAGTCCCTGACCAGAGGCGGCGTCTGATCTGGGACTGCACTATTTGTTGTGGTGCATTTTTGCGACATTGGCGGTGAAAGGGTTTAATTTATAATGTACCGAACTCTAGCCCATCGCTGGTTCTAAAGGTAACTATCATCGGATGGAACAAACTATGTGTAAATCAGCGACAAACGAACGCGCTTCCCCGTCCCCCACAAATATTACAACTACATGGTTTATTTATAGTCGGATGACATTAACAGTTTAACATATTAATCGATGTATAGCTTTTGGCCGACTCTTAACATAGTTCAGATTTAATATCATAATTTATGATAGGTCACACAATAAGGTTAAGATACATATAAAACTTGCAGCTCAACTAAGCATGAATTATATACACATGTTAACCCTTCGCTTGCTATTCACGTCAATATACCTACCTGTAAATAGTGAAGACCCAGATGAGACAGCTCCTGCAGGAGCTGTCTCATCAGGGTCTGCACTATTTACAAGTTGATTGTGCAACCAATTCACTCCAGAGCAGTGATTGCACAGCGATATACATGAAGATATATGTAATTATACAACAGGGCATGGGTAAAGAAGGAGAAATATGTATTAAAATTCAGCAAGAGAAGGGTGAAAACACATTGTTACAGTTTAAGAAGGAGCAGCTATAATCATAGTAATACATTCAAGGACACATAGTAGTTGATTGACAACTGTGCTGAACTTTATTATAGCATAGACCAATGGTGCTTGCAAACAGTTAGCTTAAGCCCTAAATATAATGGCTTGAGGGAGGCCTGACTCATTCTAAAAGATAGACCGGGACGATAAAGCTACGCCAGGAACTGTAAAGCTGGACTTGTCATAATTGGGTATACATGTATGTAATACAGTCACAGCACTATCAAAACTAAATCAAACAGGTTGAAAACAAGCTATATAATGCATATATGAATTTAGCACATGCTATGCGAAACACTGCATACAATATGAAAGTGACACCTTGAAGTAGTTTAGAGCGGGATTGTACACAAAATGCACAGAGAAAGTTAAAACAAGAAGTGTGTAGAAGAGTATGGGACAGATCAGCTAAAGCGCACAGTCTGGGCTGGCCCATCTCATACAAATCACCACAGAAATCATGCATATCGACAATTCAGAATATCAAAATAGCACCATAAAAGCAAACAAAGCAAAACACGACAACAAAAAGAAAAAAAAGACAAGGCAAAATAAAAAATACAAATCAAAGCAAAGCTATGCACAGAAGGAACATTTGCAATTTTCTCCACTCCAGGCATTAATTAAACTTTTACTGGCCGTTCCAAGGCGGAACTTCCATCTTCCCCCTATTGTATGTTTGTTTAGTCTTTGTGCGTCTCTTAATGTTTTTATAATTGTGTATATTTGCTGTTTCCTTGTGATGCTGTTTGGGCGGCTGTTTGTTTTGTATGTGGTGTTTCATGCATGACTCATTTTGTACTTTTAAAATGTGTAAATTTGGTTGTAAAATGCTGTGGCAATGATTTCCGCAGTTTTGAAGCACTGGAGCGGAGGGCGGTACTGTCATAGGTTGTTGTTCTCACCTGGGGTATCTTGGCTGTGTTGGTATGTCTAAAACGATAATGAATATCTTTAAAAACAACCAAATCGTGTAGATATGCTGGCCCCTGTTTTTTGAGTATTTTATGCACTTCAAGATCCGTTGTCCCCAATCTTCGCGATTCCAGTTTTTGAGATGATTGGCAGCATGCTTGCCGGTTTGTAATTCCCATATTCCAAAATACTATTTTTCTTGTGTATGGGTACTACCTGGACAATCTTAAGACTGTCTGGGAAGAATGGAATAGTGAAATGTTTATCTATCATGTATGTGAGAGTTCTACAATGGATGGTTTAGCCAGTTTTATCAATTCTGAGGAGATACCATCAGTTCCAATGACTTTTCTTCCAGACATTTTATTAATTTGCGTACTAATAAAACTACTGCATATAGGTGTAAACATCATTTCCCATGACTCACCTTTATGTTTTGATACCATTTCCAAGCTTGGAGTTTTTGACTATAGGAATAAATTGTATGTCTATGTACTTGGCTACATTAACAAAAAAGTCATTAAAAATTCACAGATTTCTCCCTGGTCATTAACTAACGCATTATTTGTACATAAAATCGTATGGGTAACGGATCATTTACTAGTCAAAAACATTTAGACTGTAGATCAAAACATGTACATTATTTACAGTCTCCTACACATATGTCTAAACAAAAGTATTTATTAATATTCTCTGTTCACGGAAGTTTTTTCAGTTTCTAGAGCTTTAATTTTTATTGAAGTTATTCTGATAATTCCTTTCTTATATATGACTTTTTTGTCAGATAAAAGGAGCCGATTTATCAGTAAAGCGTTTCTGTTTTACGGGTGCGTGAATACCAACTGTTTCTATAAAAATCTTGCTAAAATCATCGTACGAGACATCACTATTTCAACTTCCTGGTTCATATTCGAGATCCAAGATCTTAAGTCATCATTACAACTATCAGCAATTTAAAGATTTAAAGGTTCTGTTTCTATGCTTAGGAATATCAAAATTTAACTGAAGAGCAATTATATTATCAACATCACTAGAACCTAAAATTACAGATACTACTAAAACTGTTGAATTATTTGTTAAAATGACATCTACAAGAGATGGAACATGGTGTTTTGTAATTCAGGTAGGTTTGTTTACTAGATTCTTTTAATATAAAATATCGCAAGTGTCGTGCAGAGTTGTAGATTTTTCCGGGTCTAAAACATCATACAGTAAAACAGTAAACACCTCTCTATAACGGCCACCAATGTGTGTTATTTAGTTGGTATTTAGGGCAGGTGACTGCTTAAAGAAAATTGAAAGTAAAACAGAACGCTCCTATAGGAGCGTTCTGTTTTACTTTAACCTAGCTTTAAGCGAGCACCTGCCTTTAACACAAACTACTTGATGTAATTTAGTGGTCATTATAGAGAGATGGCACTGTAGTTCAGACCACCATTGCTGTCATATTTTGTCATAACATGTCCATGCTTATAGAACAATTGTCTTGGAAGGGTTCATTTGCTAAAGCAGGGGGTTTATAAGCCCCTACGTTTTCTGACTTTTCAGGTGTACCTCTATGGCAATAGAATCAATGTTTTTAAACTCGTATTCCTTCTTACGGTCTCCTGCCACGTCAGAGCGTATGTATACTGCAATTTCACCCGTATACTCATTTCTATCATCTCTTCAGAAATGATAGTTGTTGATTAGGAATTTTGCATCAGATCTGGAAATGATTCATCTAGTTTGGTTTCTGAAATAGAAATAAGGTCATCAGTATTTTGGATGAGCCACTCTTTTATCGATGAGAATGTGTGTCTAAGACTTGTTATGTTAATGTAGTATGCACATGTAATTCTGTAAGGGTTTTCTTTTTCACTGATATGAGTTCGTCAAATATGTTTTCGTAGTTATATCTTCCTCAGTAAACGATGAAAGGTTACATTTTTCTTGTACTGCTGTTTTAAAAGAAGAGTCACTAAACAGATTTTGGCAGCACCATGGTTCATCTGAAGAACTCAGAGCTGCATAGGTTGATGGTGAGATCCCCTCACAAAAACTGACCCGTCCACAAACACATACATGCAAGCAAGCACAACAAAACTGTTAATTGACAACAATGTGGATGAAGAAATGAACTTCATTCATTATTAATCCGTTACTCCATAAATACGCATATGTCTCTGCAAACAGAGTAGACCCTGATAAAGGAGCCGTCTTATTAGGGTCTATTCTGTTTGCTTATGGCATAATACAGATCTAATTCTATAGTATCTGTCTTGGTTAACCCTTCGCTTGCTGTTCACGTCAATATACCTACCTGTAACTAGTGCAGACCCAGATGAGACAGCTCCTGCAGGAGCTGTCTCATCAGGTTCTGCACTATTTACAAGTTGATTATGCAACCAGTGCACTCCACAGTAGTGATTGCACAGCGAAATACTTGTATTATGTAATTATACAACAGGACATGGGTAAAGAAGGAGAAATGTATTTTAAAATTCAGCAAGAGAAGGGGTAAATATGTGTGTGTTCATGTGTTAATACAGCTAACTCATATTCATAATGCCACTTCTTGAATATGAATATTCATGGAATAAAGGATTAAAATCTCTTGCGTCCATCACCATCGATGTATGAAGAAATGTAGTACATCAGATATGTTAATGGTGCTTATTTATCAGCGCCCCAGTTCGAGAAAATGGTCAGACTAGGATCGGTACATTATGTTAATGGTGCTTATTTATCAGCGCCCCAGTTCGAGAAAATGGTCAGACTAGGATCGGTACATTAGATATGATAAATTGAGTTAGGGCAATTGTTTGGCATAATATGTACATTTCATTCAGTTATACTGACGAGAAGTACCACCATTTCCATAAAACCGATCAGCAAAAGGAACCCCCTTGGCCTTTAACCCTCTGTGAAAACATACTGTCTTCTCAAATATGGATCTGGGGAAAGTTTGACTACATCAGATTCAATTTAGCTTTTGGGAATCTATTAACTGAGTGTCAAACAGCTTGGATCCTGGTGAGACGCCGAGTGACTCGGCGTCTCATCTGGATCCAAGCTGTTTGGAAATGCGAGTCAGGTCAAGGAAAGCGGCATGCGGGTTAATGATGTTTCTGTGTTAGCCACACCATCGCTCTGTGTAATAAAATATTTCCATTAGGATCATATTGAGGCAGTTGTCTGAATAACATTTCCATAAAGTTTTATTAACGCAAAATTATGATCATCAACTACCACACAACGTGAGATACAGTAAAACCTCCCCTTCAACGACCGAACATAAGACGTCTGACTCCGGTTAGTCTGGCCAAGTCGTAGCTTAACCCTTTACTCCATAAATACGCTTGTCTACGACTGTAGGAGCCGTCTAATTAGGGTCTGCTCTGTTTGCTTATGAAATAATATAGATATGATTCTACAGTTTCTACCAGGCTTGCACCCATCTGCTATTATAACAATTCATCTAATCAATATTCACGATGCCATTATTTCTTACATAAATATTCATGGAGTAAAGGGTTGCTGCAGGATGAACATTACACACTAAATGTCCTTATAAACATTTTGTACCACCTTAGTCCTGCAGTAACGAATTCCTCGATATAAGCTCACTTTTTTGCACATTTGCTAACAGAGATGATCAAGCTCAGGCGGCTCCTTTAGGATATGTGTGCAATCAATAGTGTAACGCCTTTGCAAACAGGGTAGACCCAGATCAGGTGGATCCATTAGGATATTCTGTGTTTGCTTAATATATAATATAGATCTAATTCTACAGTTTCTGCCATGCTAAAACATATTTTGTTATTTGTGACATTATAACTATTCACTTAATTACTATCCATGATTTCAGTTTTTCATGCCTGAATATTCGTGTTGGTTTATAAAGTGACCGTTTTTGAAAGGCTCTGCTGTATATACCATTGTCAATGATATACGTGTATTTATTGCTGTTGTCTATTTCTAGTAGAAATGATTTTGACAAAGGAAATACGAGCAGGGCCACAAGAACGATATAGAGTATTGCCAAATTGAGGACTAGTTCTCTGTGGACTATGCTCTGCGGATAACTGACACGTGTAATGTCCGGTCAAGGTCTACGCTGCTCGTTAACTCTTTGCACGCTTAGTTATCGTCTGCTGCAATTGTCGCCTGCATCAGTTCTTAAAATACAATTTCTCTCGTTTCTTTCCAATAATATTATCAAAGTGTCAAACAGTTTTGATCCTGATGAGCCGTCGAATTACTGATTGCATAGGTAATCACGGTGTCGCCGCTAGCCTGCAAAGAGATGAAATATCCTAAAGTAACCCCACCGCATGATGACGAACATCAAACTCGATCTGCATTACCATAAAAAAAGTTTTAGTTCAATATCTGAAGAACAACAGATCCCCCGAAAAACTAATCATAACAAGGTAGCATTACTCCCTGGAATTAGTAAAATGTAACCAAAGTCAAACTCGATATGTACTACTTCAGTAACGAAAGTCAAACTCGATAAGTAATACTTCAGAACGAAGTCATACTCCAAGATTCAATTAAATATTTCGCTTCAAACGTCCGAAAAACTATTGCCGGGCGGACAGCACAATACCTCCCGTCTCACGACGGGTCTATAAGTAAATCAGACCATCATTTAAGAGACGATGAGTTATTGTTCCATCATCATCACCACCACAGACATCATCATACCGTGTTCAATATTACCATTATCACCTACGAGCATCATGGCTCTCCTCGTCCTCCTCTTCATTTAGTTATCTATTAGTTCAATATGACATATATAGTGTTGCCGTGTCGAAAAAACTTTACTCTACCGTACAAGGTCTCTTTCTCTTTGACTGGCGATTTCGGCGCCTTGCTGCATGTTATCGATATACCCCGGACTAAGTAATCATGATTTGAACGGCTTTCACGCTGAGATTCTCGCGAAGGTCACTATCTCATATCCCAGCAACCAACGTGTTCAATCAATATATACGATTACGCAGTTCCGGTTGAAGAATGCGTCCATTAATCATATACAAATTGAGTTTGTTGGACCAGGATCCTCTGTATAAACTAGGAAGTAATTGTTTGGGTTAATGGACTACGCAATATCTTGGATATGTTATATTGGTTCAGAGAAATTATCAGACCATTTCTCTACGATCCGAAATCACTGTTCTGGGAGCACAGTACAGGGGTTACGATGCTGTTTTAAAACGAGTACATTAATCAACATAATCGACAGATGATCTCACAAACATTTTTTTTAACTTTATCCCACTACCCGCGACTTGACCCGCATATTCAAACAGTAACTCGGCGTCTCATCAGGATCCAAGCTATTTGATTCCTTAGAAATTGGGAGTAGTCAAAATTGCACTAGATCCATATTTTAATCGACCGTAATATTTACAGGGAATGTGTTTAGAAATATATTCTATATCTGGACACGAGCTCCTGTCAAACGTTCATCAATGTGCTAAACATATCAACACATATTAATCCCTTTACCAAATCAATACATATTTCTACACCTTTGCAAACAGAGTAGACCTAGATCAGGGTCTGCTCTGTTTGCTTTACAGGATCTGTCTGATCAGAGTCTGCTCTGTTTGCTTTACAGGATCTGTCTGATCAGGGTCTGCTCTGTTTGCGTTATAGGAGCTGTCTGATCAGGGTCTGCTCTGTTTGTTTTACAGGAGCTGTCTGGGCAGAGTCTGCTCCGTTTGCTTTACAGGAGCTGTCTGATCAGGGTCTGCTCTGTTTACTTTACAAGAGCTGTCTGATCATGATCTGCTCTGTTTGCTTATGATATGATATAGACATGATTTACAGTTTCTGCCTTGGTCAAACATTCCTGTTTTCATGTGCTATTATAAAAAAAGTAATACGATCAATATCCATGGTGTTATTATTTGTTTACATGAAAATTCATGGGGTTAAGGGTTAAATAGAAAATAAGTCTCCACTTGGTGCCTCTTTTTCAAACAGACACAAGTTAAAATAAATAAATAAATTGAATAGATTTCCCTATTGTCAACTTTAAGAAGCCCGTATACGTGTCTGCATTTCTTTGGTGTAATAAGTAGGCGGAGACCCCGAACACAAGCTGACGTCAAAATATGTACAGTAAAAACGCATTAAAGCAACCACCAAACAAAATCTAATTCTGGGTCTTTAACCCATTCCCTCATATTGACGCCTTTTGACGTATCTGTTAAACTCACTTTGTGAAACCATTGTGATAAATAGAGCATTTGCTCCTATATGAGCAAATGCTCTATTTATCACAATGGTTTCAAACTACAAAATTCTAAAAGTTCCCTTTTCTTTAGTTAATGCTCCTTTTCGGTAGAATTTATTAAAAGAGGTTATATCTAAAAATAGCCTTTGAGAGAATGGATTAAAACAGGTGGTCACTTAGTGTTGGACGAAAACGTTATGCAGAAGGCTTCCATAGGTGCTTTCTCCACAACTTTCACCCTGCATTAAGACACCACCTGTGTTTTAATACACAATTAGTCATTAACCATTTCGGCGCCACATTTCTAATTGTCGTCTGCAAACCACTCTTGTTAAATCCTTTGGCAAAGTAAGGAAATGAGATAAATAAATACAAATTTCAAGGGAATAAAGCACATATGTCGAAATAGAGTTTGAGACAAAAAGTGAAAAGGCGGCGTCTGATCTAGGACTGCACTAGTTGTCATGGTGCATTTATGCGACATTGGCGGTGAAGGGGTTAAGCGATCGATTTAGTGGGATTCTTTGTATTCTTAACGTATACAGACGTTCTGAAAGACAAAGATCTTAAAGCAGCAATGCAAAAAGAGAAAATTGTAGAATCGGTTTTATTAAGACTGTTCATGAATATTTATTAAACGCGCAACACTACTCACACCCCTAGCACCGGCTTAAGTGATATTCAATACTTCATAAATAAAAGCATTGCAACTGGTGATCCCGCAGGCAGGACCAGAAAATATAACAACTCTGTGAATGAAGTAAGGGTCGACTTATTACGGCTGCCACGGGATCAATTAACACTTATTTTAACACACTGTCGGGCAATGTGACTAAACATGTTAAACATGTTAAACCCTTTACTCTATGAATATTCATGTAAGAAGTAATGCCATCATGCATATTAATTGCCTTAATTGTTTGAAAATAACACATGAACACACAAATATTTAGTGTAGAAAGTGTAGAATTAGATCTATATTATGTCGTAAGCAAACAGAACAGACCCTGGCCAGACAGCTCCTACAGGAGCAGTATGATTTAGGTCTAATGTGTATGCAAAATGCGTAGATAGGCGTATTTATGGAGTAATGGGTTAAACATATTTAAACGTATTATCAGGCAAAAGCTCTGTGCAGGACAAACGGCTATTCTCGAATGACTTGCCTCCCTATGAACATTCAGTAATATCAACAAGCGTCTCGAGTAACCATGTAACGGTCTAGTTTCAATGACAATCGCTGAATTTGCAAATGGAAGACGAGAATACTGCATCCAAGATACACATAGAAATAAATTATGGCATTGAATGCTGAGCAAATTTACAACATTTGTAATTCTAACCCATTTGGACATGAGCCCATCACTTCATAAATATTCATATAAGAAATAATTGTATCTTGAACATTGAATAAATAATTTCGTATACAGTAAAACCCTCTAAACCGGACATTAAATCTTATATAAATATCGCTCTTGAAGACAGGTGGCAGCTTAATGCAGGGTGAAAGTCATGCAGAAAGCTCCTTTAGGAGCTTTTTGAATGACTTTCACCCTGCATTACGCAGCCACCTGCCTAAACAGATCTTAATTCTTCTTTATTGGAATTCCGGTTTAGAGAGGTTTTACTGTAATGGCATATGAACAAAGGAATGTTTGGCCAAGACAGAAACTGTAGAATCTAATCTATAGTAACCCATTTGCTCCCACGATCCCATTTATGGGTCGTAGGCAAACAGTGTAGACTCTGATCAGACGCCGCATAATGCGTCGTCTGTTCAGAGTCTACACTGTTCGCTGATAGGAAATTCAATATAAAACAAAACAAAAATAAAAATTTAGACCAGACATCCCTTAGATAAAAGATAGACTAATCCAATATATAAGCATGGACGAATCCAATGGGAGCAAATGGTTTAATCAATGCATAGGAAAATAGATGTAAACATATACCAGAGGGAGTCATATGATCCCTTGCTGAGACACACCAAATACTTTGAAATGGTAGAACTTGGTATCCCTCGCTTGGTGTCAAGTAATGTATACATGTACATGAAGGCAGTGTTAAGACTAGGACTAAGATTACGTAGATGTGTGAAAGTTAAAAACCACCTGGAACACAGATTGGGTCCAGGTGTATGTGAATCCCTCGCCCCTCCCAACTGGGCAAATGTAGATGTGTGAAGGTCGAAAATCCATCTGGAACATAGAGATCGAGTGTATATGACTCTCCATCTGGAAGCATGTATAAGGCTAGGATTCGTGTCTGGATCATGTAGATGTGTAAAGTTTAAAAACTCATCTGGAACATAGAGATCGTGTGTGTTTGTGTGTGTTCGTGTGTGTGTGTGTGCGTGCGCGCGCGCGTGTGTGTGTGTGTGTGTGTGTATGTGTGTGACTCTCCTCCTGGACACATGTATTATCAAGGCGTTTAAAAATTAGGACGTTAACCCTTTACTTCATAATACGCAATTCGCCTATGCTCAGAGAGTAGACCCAGATCAGACGGCTCCTGTAGGAGTCGTCTGATCAGTGTCTGTCCTGTTTGCTTATGATATGTAATTAAATTTACACAAATAAATAATATATGCATGATTCAACAGTTTCTGCTATAGTCGATATTGGAAGTGAAAACGGATATTAAGCATAAATAATTTTATAGCAAGCATGACTATCATTTACACTATCATTTACGCAGGCAGTGATCGACATGCGTCTCTCTGAATCAGACAACCAACTTTTAAAATCAATTCTCACGTAGTTCCAACGAAGCACATGCATAAATCATGTATAAACTGAGTGTTTTATATCTTGCTTGATTTTGTAAACAGAAAATAACTTTCAGGCCTGATGGACAAACACATTTTTAGAATACTATTCGGGTAATACATTATTTTTCACACTGTCCAATCATTCCCCAGGGATCACATATCAAGCTGATGTTATCAATGGTTAAACACCCGGACAATGTTAGCAAAATATTAACCCTTTTCCCCCATAGGCTATTTTTAGACCCAACCTCTTTGAATAAATCTACGGAAACGGAGGATTTACTATAGAATAGGAAACCTTTAGAATTATGTAGTTTTGAAACAATTTGATAAATAGAGCATTTGCTCCATAGTAGCAAATGCTCTATTCATCACAATGGTTTCAAAAAGCGACTTTTACAACGGCGTAGAATGGCGTCAATATGAGGTAATGGGTTAAAATGTAAAAAGTAAATTGTTTATTACAGTGTCACCCTTACTGAAAGGGTCAACCAGTTCCACTCTTGTACGGTACCTCTCGATTCCACACCTGAATGCCAGACACCAGACAGGTAGGCAATCAATGTAAAACTCATGTTTTGAAACCAATGTGAAAAATGGAGCATTTGCTCCTATGGAGCAAATGCTCTATTTATCACAATTGTTTCAAAACAACACAATTCTAAAATTCTTCTTTTCTTTCTATAGATAATGCTCCTTTTCGGTAGATTAATTCAAAGAGGTTTGGTCTAAAATAGTCTAGGAGGGAAAGAGTTAACTAGCTGGTGGCTCACACATCGGCTATATAAGAACAGGCCGAACAAGGAGATTCAACCTTCGACCTGCCGGTCCCAATGCGGGTGCTGCATCCACAAATCGGAAGTATATAAGAACACATTGTTAACTGGAAAGTGGAACATGCGTATGTCAACACGAAGCTTACACAAAGGGAATAAACACATTTAACTGTAAACCTTCCGTTACTCAATATTCGTCATTGTAATAAGACTATAACCATTTACCTAATGAATGTTCATATGAGACATATAATGACATCATTCATGAATATTTATATAAAATGGCATATGAACACATGCTGCTTTGGTCCTGGCACAAGCTGTAGAATCCTATTTATATATAAGTAAATAGGGAAGACCCAACAAAAACCGTCTGATTGGGGTATACCCTATTTGCAAAGGCATTAAATGCGTGGTTATGGAGTGAAAGGTTATGCAATGAATGTAAGTGTAGCCGTTGGTGATGAAACCAGCATGGATTAGGGCAATTCATTTAAAGACACTTTCTGTACACATCAATAATAACCTCATGGAGTATGTAAACACTTAAGTATGCATTGCAGACATAATCACATCTTAAAGACTCAGGGAAAGGTGCTTCAAAAGGACACTTTACCCCGCGTTTGTTTCCATTACGGATATACTGAATAGGCCTTTGGCAGTTGTGTTCAGCACAATGTCTTTAATAAACAGTTTGATAATAATAATATCAATTGAAATGTCTTTTGATTTCCATGAATGGATGCACCAAAAATCAGTAGAGTTGGAATGTATACTCGTATCTTAAAAAGACTGAATATAATTATAATTATTGTATTCAACTGTTTTGATATTTATGTTTTACATATTACACATGACAAAGAATATATTGTTAATTGCAGTCGTAATTTTGTCTGACTAGATATTAATGCTATTAAATGCAGATTCCAGTATTGTCACCACCTGTGACATTTAAAGTAATGGGTTTTGTTTAAAGTTATGTATACAGTAAAACCCCTCTAATGCGACCACAAAAAGGGACACAATTCACAGTGACAAAGGCAGGTGTTAGCTTAATGCAGGACGAAAGTTATGCAGATAGCTTATAGCAACCACCTGCTTATGAAAACAGCCATGTTTGTTTATTAAGTGGTCGCATTAGAGGTGTTTAATGTACTTTTGGTATGTGCAATTTGCTCCACAAATCCCTTTTCAAATGCCGTAATATACATGCAACGTGCTTGGAAATTATAAATAAATTAACATACATTATATAATGCTATCTCCCTAGCTGTTTACAAACCGTGACATGACAATACACATATACAAACAGTGCTCCCTCTCTACAACGACACCCTTTGGGATACGAAGATTGTATGTGTTGTTCAGAGGGAATTGTTATAGGGAGGAAAAATCAAACATAATTGGCCTGTTTGCAGATCCCCAGATAAGGTGTATTTCGAGAACTAAAACCGTTATGCCTCTATCAAACCCTATGTTGTGACCACTCTTTAGAATCGTCACAAAGTGACGATTCTAAAGAGTGGTCACAACATAGGGTTTGATGGAGGCATAAAGAAAATACGATGGAAAAAAAGTTGTTTCTGGAGTCTTGTTGTTTCGGAAACAGTGACATACGTTGTTGTAAGGAGAGAATCGTTATTGAGAAGACCGTTGTAGGGAGGGAGCACTGTACAGCATTATGCGTTTTATAAACAACGATGATAATGCATGGAGTGAAATTGGAGGTTATGGTTCTTAATCAGTCTACGCGTGTGGTTGAAAATCTGACTGAATCTATGTGCCGTCTGGAAAAAACCTATTAACTTCAGACGAACATACGGTTAGCAAAATACAAACACTAAAATTACAGCTGTATGTAAAAAGTAAAAAAGCAATGGAAAGCATTTTGACACGGGAATATAAAATATATGCCAAATCATTTGTGATACTGGTTCTGTATAAATAATGATTAGACCATTGTGTAAAATTATGAGATTTTGCCTTTCGAAGAACTCGTTCCGATGTTATAAAACATTTTGAGTCTAGTTGGAAACAGGCGTTCTATCCGACTTGAATGTTGGGAGAACATAACCTGCATGTACTAATGTTAAGATCATTCCATAACCTGACAGACGATTGTATGTAAGAAATTCCATTAAGTGTTAGTCTTGTATTTGGTCCAACCAAGTTATTACTGTTTATGACCGGGTACCCAGACAAACGTCTAGTGAAGACTAACCCTTGATCTTGCTATCCACGACTTGAATCACTTACAAACAGCTTGGATTCAGATAAAATGCCGAGTAACTCGGCGTCTCATCAGGATCCAAACTGTTTGACAATGTGTCAATAGTTTCTTTAAAGCTGGATAGAATCAGAAGTAGTTTAGATTGCAGTGGATCCACATGTGAGCTCACATTAGTTTTTCACAGGGTGTTAAAAAACTACCAGTCACTACCAGTCTCTTTAATCACTTAAAGGTACGGGGTGTCATGTATCTCCATAAACAATGCCAGTTTTTCTCCCTTCCATTTTCTAGTGGTGTGATGTCGGACTATATATCATTTCCACTCAACTAAAATGGGCAGGATACATGCTATCTTAGCAGCTTCGTTCTGTATACGTTTTGTTTTCCATTGCAAGACAGTTCTAAAACTGAAACACATTTACAAATTCTAAGTTATACAGTTCTTTCCCAGGGTACATGACGATTTATTCCCGGCTGAGGAAAATCATGTTGCCCGAGCCGTTAGGCGAGGGTTACATGATTTTACCAGCCGGGAAT
This sequence comes from Azorinus chamasolen, assembly GCA_963576725.1. NCBI lineage: Eukaryota > Metazoa > Mollusca > Bivalvia > Cardiida > Solecurtidae > Azorinus > Azorinus chamasolen. The sequence continues at coordinate 38,045,963 of OY755249.1, forward strand.
AAAAAGTCATGTACCCTGGGAAAGAACTGTATAACGAATTTATTATACTGCAAAGTTTTACGGTTCGGATAATTTATATAAATCCATTTTGGCATGTTGAATCACTGAACACGCTAATTCCCCTAAAAGCGCCCAATACATTAATTTTACCCGAAGGTATCCGAAGTGGTTTGTATTGTATTTCATCGGCGTTCGTGTTAGTATTGATGGCTGGACCATATAATAAATCCTCTTAAAACTGTTTAATTGGTCATTTCAAACAATGATGTTTTATAATTCATTTCTGCACATTTTTTTCTTTATGTATCAATAGTTGTTCTATTATGAAATTTGCTATTGTTTAGCCGAGTCGAGAAGTCGGTCTTTTGGTTTCTGACCATAATATGTGGGGCCTGCCATGGGGAATTTCTATGTACCCTGTCAGCTCACAGGGTACATGGACTCATGTACACGGCTAGTTAACCAATCAGAATTGAGGATTTTACTTTGCAGTATAATAAATAGCCGCTAGTCGGTTTAATCTTATACTCTGTGAAAATATACATGAAACAATTAATGACATCGTGAATATCAAGTTTTTTATTTTTAAAATGATACGTGGGCACAGGAAGTTTTGGCCATTGCACACGCAAATATGACAGACCTATAGTACTACACTGTTTGTAGGATCTGCTCTGTTTGCTTGTGAAGTGGTATTGATATGATTCTACAGTTTCTGCAATTTCCGTGTCTTGTATATTATAAGCATTAATCTTATAAATATTCATGGTATCAGTATTTTTGCATGAATATTATAGTCACATTAAAAAAATATCGTCAATGCTTTTGTTTAGTAAGAAAACGAATTATCGAGATTTTTAGTTTTAGGAGAAACACACCTCTCAGCTGTAACGAGCATGATGAAAAGCATTGGCGATGATATACTGTTTCACTTTAACATCTCGAATTCGAATAACTCGAACTTCGAGATAACTCGAAGTAAAGATTCGGTCCTTCTACACTTTACCATATAGAATAGTTATAGCATGTATCACTACGCATATCTAGAGACACGTGTGACAACTTAATGCATGTCGAACGTAATGCAAGAGCATTCAGTTTTTATTTAGACCTACATTAATTTGGGAACTTGAGAAAAGTCATATTGCTCGAACTCACACTTCTTCTGTTATATCGAAAAAAATTATACGGTCCTTTGAAGTTCGAAGTATCGAAGTCCGACAACATATACAATACCAATGAACCATATCGGACTATTGTTTTGGGTATTCTGATAAAGTCTTCCATTTTTCAAAAGTACATGTTATGTGTATGTCACTTGTAAGAGACTTTAAAACAATCTTAACCCAGATCAACCCCGCGTCTGTAGGATCCCATGTTTTCTCATGGATTTACATGTATATATATTTGATTCTGCACTTTCTGAAAAAAGCCAAACGCCATGAATACATATGTAATTATAAAAAAATCAAAGATAAATGTTCATAATGTCACTATTGCTCAACCCTTTCCCTGTTCTGTGTTCATTCCAAATTTCAATACCAACTGAATATTCATTGACAAAATAATTATAATGGAATATGGAAGGTGGGACATTGTAGCCATTTTAGAAAGTAATGACACATATGTTTGAAATTCTATTATCAAACAGAGTAGACCCTGATCAGACGGCTCCTCTAGGAGCCGTCTGATCTGGGTCTACTCTGTTTGCAAATGCGTGAAAACACGTTTATATGAGGGAAAGGGTTAAGGGAATATTCGCCAGGTAAAGGTTAACCACAATTCCGAGAAACTGTCATATTAAGGCGTATACAGTCAGTGATACAACTGCTAAACCAGGAAGCAGAACAGGCACACTAATCTTGATCCAGTGTTAAGATCCCTTTGATAGCGATTTAGGAAATACCGACTGTAAAGTATCAACATGGCTTGACTGTCGTAGTTTACCCAATTAATGATAAAAAAAAGATAATATGCTTTATATTAGGTATCATTATAAATATCCCGCCGGACCAAGTCCTTCGGTACTTACAACTGGGCATCCAAAAAACCAGAGAAACTATGTGTATGCCGATAATTAGAGTAGGGCAATCGCTCCCAGGTTTCTCTGTATCCTCTCAACTCTTTCCACATACAAAACCATCTATTTTTTCATGGTGGAGGGATCCGGCAAGGGATTGTGTCTTGATGACAGCATTCGACACATATTGGTAGAGCAAACAGTGCAGACATTGATCATAGAGGCCATTCAGGTACTCTCGATCCGGGTTTACACTGTTTGCCTATGACCCACGTACGGGATCGCAGGCGTTTATGGATTAAAATGAGCGGTGGGTTTGTACGCTTACATTGGAAGTAGACGAAACATGTCAGATACTTAGTGTGCAAGGAGTTAGGTAATCATCACATACGATTACCTGTCTGAAAGCTTTTAACCCTTATCATACTACATGTGACCTGTTTTGGCAATTGCAAGCTGCTTGGATCCAGATAAAGTATTTCATTAGGGTCCGAACTTTTTGACAATAGTTTCTGAAAGGTTAATGGAATCGGAAATATGAACAATTATAGCAGATCGGAGTTTAAACAGACATCGTTTTTTCCTTTTTATATGATAACGCATTAATGTGGAAATACATATCGCAGACAGATACGGAAGCATTTAGTCCTCTTATCACAAAACAACTAATGATCGAGATAATAATAGCCCCAGCTCTACTTTATAACACTTTTACTAGGCTGGTTTCGGGAATTTGATCTGATGAGTATTCATGAAAGATAAAATGACACACTGACTACAAAACAGCTGATGGTTCTATAACGGCATTTAAGGTTTAAAGGCAGAAATTGTAGAATCAGCTCTATGTTATGCCATAAGCAAACAGGGCAAACCCTGATCAGACGAATCCTGTAGGAACCGTCTGATCTGGGACTACCCTGTTTGTAAAAACTTTAAACGGCATCTCCATCAGGTAAACGGTTACGAAAGATAATTTTGATATGGATATCAGAAGAGTTGGCAAGATTGACTCCCGCAACTGTAAAAATGCATTGGAAGCATGGATAACTTCTTTAATCAAGTACACTGTTTTAACGGTTGTCAATATTTGCAGAATAACTTATTTAATCACATACAATGCTTTAACGCTTGTCAATGATTACAGAATAGCTTGTTTAGTCACAAACAATGTTTTAACGGTTGTCAATATTTAGAGAATATAACCTCTTTAGTTACGGACACGGTTGACACCTGTCAATTTTTACAGAATAACTTCTTTAATCACGGACAAGGTAAGCGGCTAACAATATTTACAGAATAACTTCTTTAGTCACGGACAAGGTTAACGCCTGTCAATGTTTACAGAATAACGTCTTTTAAAATTAGTTACTGGTCATGTTTTAACGCCTGTCAATATTTATTCCATATTTATTTTAAAAAAGAAGTGATTTTGTCTATTGATTTGACAAGGCAAAACATTTCAATTTTAAACCTGCTACTCGGATATGTGTGGAAATGTAATGATATAATGTTTGGAAAATATACGAAAACTCTATAGTTTTGAAAATGAATTATAGTTTAACTGTATATAGGAGATGCAGTAAACTATTGTGAACCGTTTATCAAAGTGCAGATTGCCATTGCTAACCAGTCCACCAACGATTAATGATGCTCTTACATTTGCAGACAGAGAAGACCAAGATCAGACGGCACCTGTAGGAGCCGTCTGATAGGGGTCTGTTCTGTATTCCTATTACATAACATATAGCTTATTCTACCCCTTAAACTTTTACATTCTAAATTTCAGTTAATAAATAATCATGAGCTATTGCTTCTTACATTTATTCAATATTGAGCAGGGAAAGAGTTAACCCTTCGCTTCACGTCAATATACCTACCTGTAAATAGTGAAGACCCAGATGAGACAGCTCCTGTAGTAGCTGTCTCATCAGGGTCTGCACTATTTACAGGTTGATTGTGCAACCAGTGCACTCCACAGCAGTGATTGCACAGTGAAATACGTGCACATAGTGAAGATATATGTAATTATACAACAGGGCATGGGTAAAGAAGGAGAAATGCATTTTAAAATTCAGCAAGAGAAGGGTTAAGATTAGTTCTCAGTATATGAAACTACTTCTGCCGCGTATTTCAATAGACATAAAAGAAAAATCAACATTGACAAGTTTAGAAAGACACTTAATTTGTAAACGCTTCAAATTGTTAAATAATTTAGTAAAACAGAACTGTTAAGCCCTCGATATTGTAGGCAACGAGCTTCTAAATCGCATAACACGACATGTAGTAGATGAAAAATAGAACATAAGTCAGGCAGGAAATTAGGAAAGTCACAGCAACACCAGAAGCAAAAATGCAATGTGCGCTCGCACATATATACAGTAAAGCCTCATTATAACGGCCACTAAATTACATTAAATATTTTGTGTTAAAGGCATGTGTCTGCTTAAAGCAAGGTGAAAGTAAAACAGAACGCTCCTATAGGAGCGTTCTGTTTTACTTTCACCTTGCTTAAAGCAGCCACCTGTCCTAAATATCAACTAATTAACACAATTTAGTGGCCGTTATAGAGAGGTTTTAATGTATATACGACCTTCATAGAATTGTTCATTGCCTGCTTAACACCGACAGCCTATTAACATCGCCGGAAATTGAAATTTCAATCAATCTTATCGAAAACAAAAAACAAGAGGTGACGTCATAACTTTCGCAAAAGTATGGTAAGACATAACGTCACAAAACGCCTTACTGAAAAAATACATATCGACATAGCTGGGTGTAGGGCGCTGCGACACTAAAAAAGATATGTTGGAGTAACACGGCATGCTATTTGAACAGAATGTTGCAAATGTGCTCGATGTGGTGTTCATCAGGTTAATCTTTTACTCCATAAATATGCCTTTCTACGCCTCTGTAAAAGTCACATAATGAAACCATTGTGATAAATAGAGCATTTGCTCCTATAGGAGCAAATGCTCTATTTATCACAACAGTTTCAAACAACAAAATTCTAAAATATTTCTTTTCTCTAGTAAATGGTCCTTTTTGGGCAGATTCATTCAAAGAGATTGGGTGTAAAAATAGCCTATGGAGGAATGGGTTAAGAATAACAACTATTTCATGATGGCAATTTTTCACAATGGTTTCGAAACTATACAGTTCTAAATTTTCCCCTTTCTCTAGTAAATGCTCCTTTTCGGTAGATTTATTCAAAGAGGCTTTGTCTAAAAACAGCCTATGGAGGAATGGGTTAATATATAGAAACAGTGGTCACAACATAGGGTTTGGTGGAGAATTTACAATTGTAGTGATTTAGTACGCACCTGTATCTGGTGCACTGCATATAATTGACCATCTATGGACAGAATTCCCATAAAGGCATTTTTTCTTGGCGTCATAAACTATTGTATAATTGTTAGATTATATGTGTTATTTGTTTTATATCAAGATGTCCTATTATATTACGTTGTATAAATTATCTGTTCGTTAGAAAGCCAACACATTAAATCCTCTAAACCAGCATTTTAATAAAGCAACTCTTAGGTAGGTTGTTGCTTAAAGCAGAGTGACAGTCATGTAGAAAGCTCCCAAGTGTGCTTTCTTCATGACTTTCCAGGTGCCGATCCAGGATTTCAGATAAAGGAGGGGGGGGGGGGGTGTATACTTTTTTTTGGAGGGGCCGTAGATTTTTATGTTTGATGACATAAATAAATAGTCTGTTTGTAATACATTTTGAAAAAGAGCTATGTTAAAGGCAGGTGGCTGCTTAGAGCAAGGTGAAAGTAAAACAGAACGCTCCTATGGGAGCGTTCTGTTTTACTTTCACCTAGCTTTAAGCAGCCACCTGCTCTAAATACCAACTTATTAACACAATTTAGTGGTCGTTATAGACAGGTTTTACTGTATATGAATCTAAAATATTGCTAAAAACATTGCAATTTTAGGGGGGGGGGGGGGCGTACGCCGGCTCCGCCCCTCCAATTAACCTTCCACCTGTCTTCAACTCCGGCATTGTTACGACTTTGTTCGCCCGGGTTAGAGGGATTTTACTGTATATTAAAAACCCAAAACGTCTTTAATTAATAGTTATTTTATTTTACCTTATTGTACGAAGTATTACAAGACATGGCACGTGCATATTTTGTGCATATTTGTAACGAATAAGGTGTAAATATATTGCTGGAAAGTGTGTGATAAGGTCATTCATTTCATTGGACAGTGTCGAGTCAGGCAGAAATAAAGCATCACAGGGTGAGTGTTTATTAGACCTTGAACACTCAGCCATAGTTTATTTCATCAGATAAGTTCTATTCCATGTTTTAATCATTTGCGTGTTGGAAACAAACGGGTGTACAGGCATGTTGCAAGCAATGATGATCCAGATCAGAGGATTCTGGTAGGAATCTTCTGATCAGGCGGAATCTGCACTGTTTGTCACTTAAAATTATCTTACAAATATAAGCGGTTCTGAAATGATATAAAAAGAAGCAAAGTCTCCTCATACTACATGTTTTGTGTACAATAACTTATAAAAAAGTATGATATCAAAATGGTATTGTTAAAAGAAATTCCAGTATGCATTTCAGTATTCAAATGGTTAATACACCTGTATGTTTGATGACTAGTATGTGATTACACTAGCTCATGGCTGAATGCCTGTCTAATACAGAAACGCTGTTAACTCATTTGGCGCAAAATTTAAAAGTGTCGTCTGCAATAGTAATGTCATAATAAATATAATTCTAAACTAAATAATAAAGGTATATTAGTAAAACATTTGTTTTTAAAAACCTGTATGCTTGGGCTAAAATAATACAGAAAACAGTGAAGTCCCAGGTCAGATGCCGCCTTGAAAAGGTGGCATCTGACCTGGCACTGCACTGTTTTCAATGGTGCCAACAGGCGACATTGGTGCCGAAAGAATTAACATTTAGTACGGATGAGTGTGCGTGTTAATCCCATTGCAAACAGTTTGGATGAGATATAATAAAACTTTCTGCAAAACAATTTCGTACAAGATACGCAAGAACATTTTATTGACCACCTGTCCATAAAACACCATAGAAATCGAAACACAATCTACCGTAAAAACTCCTGTAAACCGAACGTTTTTTAAAGTTGCGGTCTGTAAGACAGATGGCAGCTTAATGCAGGATGAACGCCATACAGACTTTAAAGATGCATGCTGCGCAAATTATCACAAATTTAGCGTTTCAAACTGATTTCAGAATAGGAATATATAGTACCTTAACACTTATTTAACACTAAACAACACGGTAAATTAATGGTTGTTTGTGTCGAATTTGTTTTTAGAAAAATGGATTGCTACGGAAACCGATGGAACAGCGTTCGCCATTGGCCGGAATCTGTCGTAAGATTCAAAACTACATACCGGAAATAATCATTCGATGTATATGTATTCCAACAACCAGTGTCAGCCATTGTGCATGTGATAACAACATAATTGCTATTCAAAGCGTTGTTCCGAAGTAGAATCGGAGTCATTCAGAACTTGGTCGAAGATGTCCGCTGATTTCCGTACAAAATCCCCGTTTCCAAAAAGGAGGTTCCTTTTAAAGAATTTAGCAGTATCCGGACATCGATAATATTCAGCTGAACAAATATATCCTGTCGAAAAATGGGTTGTAAGCATTACAATGTATGGCCATTGTATGTATACGTGTACAGCTTCTTGTGTTGATTGATTAATACGAAAAATGCTCATAATACAGCTTTAAACCTGTATTAAGCCACATGCCTAAATAAGATTGATTTTTTCTTAACTAAAATTCAGGTTTAGAAGAGTTTTACTGTAAGTGGATCGATTATTCACATTTGACTGGGTCATTTTGTATGACGCATTAAAATTATCCCGCTATCCGCGACATCTTGAGTCACATTTGTAAATACAGCTGAGATCCCGAGTAACAGTGTTAAACTACAGTAAATCCTCTCTGTAACGGCCACTAAATAACATCAAGTATTGTGTGTTAAATGCAAGTGGCTGCTTTGAAGCAAGGTAAAAATAAGGTTACATACTTACTTGACTTGATATTCAGACAAATTATCCAGAGGGATCCATTTTTTTACAGTGGCCTTAAGGATTGATATAAAGTCTTTATTTGGTAGCAACCCACTGCTTTTATTTAAATAGTTATATTCTAACCCTTATTCTGTTGTGAAGAAAGAAAAAAAATCTGCTCAAATTTTGATGGTGCAATTTTGACTATTTCTAAATCGTACAAATTTTGTGAAACCGTTGACCAAGTGTCAAACAGCTTGGATCCAGATGAGACACTGGATCCAAGCTGTTTGCAAATGTGATTCAGGTCGTAGATAGTGAGAAAAGGGCAAATGTGCAGCCATGTATTGTGGATATCTTTATTTATACCATATAATTATGTTTCCTCCCATCAAATCTCACTGGATAATTTGTTTGAATGTTAAGTCTGTATGTAAACTTGAAATGTATGATATTTTCTGTAATATCGTTCGAACGTGATCTAGATATTGAATTCTGACTACATACGAATAACAGTTTAAGAATATGATATTGGAACGTGCAATGTTGTTTTGCATTGGGTACGTTTTGCCGTAATGTGATATAATTTGATTTTTTTACGATATATTATTTTCTTGTTTGTTTGTTGTTTACATTATTTCTACATGTTTGTTTGTTCATAGTATTGTTTCATATATGTCAACCTTTTTCTCAATGAATACGCTTTTTCTACGTCTACCCAGATCAGACCGCTCCTATGAGAATCTACTCTGTTTGCTTATGAAATAATATAGATATGATTCTGCAGTTCTACTATGGCCAAAAAAGTCTCTGTCCATGTGCCAAAAATAATTTAATTAATATTTACAACGTCATTATTTCTTACATTAATATCCATGGAGTATATGATTAATGCAGGTTTTGTTTGTTTATGGCTAAGTGTCACATGAATAGCTGTTGATTAAGTGTCATAAGATAAAATATCAAGTGAAAGAAAATGTGTTTAATCCGTTACATTTAACTCATGCAAACACGCTTTTGGCATTTGTAAGCAGAAGAGACCCAGATCAGATGGTTCCTTTAGGATCCGTCTGACCAGGTGTTACTCTGTTTGCTTATGAAATAATATAGCTATGATCCTACAGCTTCTACAATGGTAAACGTGCTCTTGTTTATAGTTCATAATCCATTATAAAAAACAACTTAATATTATTGTGTCTTGCTAACTGTTCATGAGATAAAGGGTTAAAGAAACACACGTACAAAAATAGAAAAGAAGTCAGGCAGGAAACTTGAAAATGACACATGACAGCTACACAAATGAAATGTGCACTTGCACACAGCAGAAGAAGAACACTCGTACAAACATATCACTCATACTCATTCAAAAGTACAACAGTATGGAAAGATGCACGATACAAACACAAAATAAGACATAAAAACACATTTTGGTACTTTTGCAAACAGAGAAGACCCATCATAAACTGCAAATGCTCCTATAAGAATCGTCTGGTGTATGGTCTGATCTGTTTGCTATTGAAATAACATAAATCTAAGTCTACAGGTTCTGTCAAGGTACAGTCCCTAGTTCATGCTGCCATTATAAAAACAGCAGATTGATATTTCCACAATCGTTATTTCTGATATGAGTATTCACGGAGTAAACGGTTAAGCAGCACTAATGCGAATAATGAACTACATAAAACATCTTATCGTAAATGTGTGAATCGTCCACCAACTACTAAGAGCGTTCGTGTATTATTTCGACAAACACGTCTATAAAACCATTAGTTGATTCTTTGTAATTATATAGACAATTTCTATTTGTAATTTGACGAGGCATCAAGTCAATTAGGCCTGTAATATTGTCCATCATTTAACACACTTATGGCAAGTATACTTTAACCTTTAGCCTGTTGAGCAAATTATTGTTACAGAATATTTCACCTACTGCATTAACAAATTTCAAATGGGCTCCTTTGAGAGAATTTTGATTAGTTCACGCACTATAAGTTACAACGGACGTAGCCTTATTGCAGAAACGCATCTTAAAATCAAATAGATTGATCAAAATAAGGACTGTTTTACACACGGGCAATAGTTTCTTAAACAAGCTTTTGTTTTCACAGTTTGATAGGTTTGACAAAATGAAAAATTTACGCAGCTATACATCCTGCTAGTAAATATCAGTAATTGAAGATTTGTTGAACACCGATAGAACGAACAAGGGTCGTATGTTTCCTAATTTAGCATGCTGCATTGACAGGTCGCAATAAGCCAGGATGGAACTTGTGCATTTGACGTGGTGTCAGTGTGAAGACTTACCAATATGGTGCCCTTCTAGAGTCAATGAATAATAATTGTGATATAAAGGAGAAACAACACAAGTAATAACATACACTATCCTGTATTATTTTACAGTTCACATATTTGGTAGTGCTTATGGCAACCATTCTATATATATCTATTTCATGTCTTTAACTCTTTCGACGCCAATGTTGCCTGTTGAGAAAACTGTGCAGTCCCAGGTCAGATGCCGCCTTTTAAAGGCGGCACCTGACCTGGGACTTCACTGTTTCTGTACTTTTTAGCCCAAGCATACACGTTTTTGAAACCAAATATTTTACTAATATGCCTTTATTATTTAGTTTAGAATTATATTTGATATGAAATTATTATCGCAGACAACACTTTTAAATGTGGCGCCAAAAGAGTTAAAATACTCAATTATTTGTAATTTCAAATGCCGTACTAGACACCATGAATAATAATCGCGAGATATTATAAAGAAGGAAAAGCAGATGTAACAACATTCACTTTCCTGTTCTATTTCATTGTTTACACATTTGATAATATTTGAGTTAGGCCACAACAGACCCAGCCTTAATATCGTACTAAGTTGCTAACAGTGTATACCAGATTACACTTGATATACCGCTCTATTTCAAACTACAGATCCAATAACGATGTGATTGATCTGGATCTACGCTGTTTGAATGTCACCAAGGCTGGTGCTGTCATGGCACGATTCATTTATGATCATTCTAGTTCCGATCTCTAGATTGATTTACATAGTCTAAATCTGGCTTATTATCACGTCAAGTAAAATTATAAATTTGTTCCTCAGAGAGTACACGCTAGGTCTTTGAGTTTTGTTAATATGAGACGTCGTTCGATGAAACAAAACAAAAATGTTCAGTTTAAGAATGTTCGTAGTAAGGCGTTCTTTCATAGCCTGAAAATACGTTGGAAGTCATTTTAGACTTTGAATAATCGAGAGTACCTAACAAGTCTATTAAAAATTTATTTACAACAAAAATTATTTTGCTCGGACCAATATTACATATCGTTTAGTAGAAATAACTCCGCTGAGAAAAATAGTATCTGCTCAAAGTGGGGTCTGGTACAATATTTACTTCATCTAATTCGATCTATCATTTGAAAAAACTATTGACCGACTGTTAAAAAATTGGATCCAGATGAGGCGCAGACTTACTCAGCGTCTCATCGGGATCCTAGCTGTTTGCAAGTGCGAGTCACTCAGATCATGGATAGCGGTATAAGAGTTAACCCTTCTCTTGCTGAATTTTAAAATACATTTCTCCTTCTTTACCCATGCCCTGTTGTATAATTACATATATCTTCACTGTGTACAAGTATTTCGCTGTGCAATCACTGATGTGGAGTGCACTGGTTGCACAATCAACTTGTAAATAGTGCAGACCCTGATGAGACAGCTCCTGCAGGAGCTGTCTCATCTGGGTCTTCACTATTTACAGGTACGTATATTGACGTGAATAGCAAGCGAAGGGTTAATAGTACATCTATGAACATTCAAAGCCTCTTGTCGTATTGTTTTAGTGAACTCGTTTAGTAAAAACAATAGTATAATGAACACTCATAAAAATTATAATATCCTCAATTTATAAATTAATGACATCAATGATTGTCGCAGATGCTTGTTAAAGTGATATAAGGTGCACTATATGAGAATTAGATGATATACATATAGATCAAATAGTTTATCACATTCAAATGCGTTGTACTAATGAAGACCTATCGAAGCTCTGTGAGCGAGACTCTAGGGAAATTCACCTCAAATTAATCAATCCATTACAGGAAGCCTAGAAGTTGAATATGAGGTGAAGATTGAAAGAAAGCCAATTTGTACTTACTAATACAGTAACATCGATCAAATTCAATTATGGTAATGCTGTAGGCTTATTTGCATTTGTGATCTATACTTCTTCTCAATGACAAATGACTGTGGAAATATATATGCACATGCAAATGACCGGCGTATCGAGGTAAAACGACCTTGATCATTCACTACATGTAAGTGTTGATACAGTCCCTATGTTGCTTGTCGAGAATTGAAACAGACGACCTTTGCTTTTACATGAAACTGATATTTGCCCAATGACGACATGGCACCTTTTTGAAAGTAGAAATGAATGGCCTCGACATAATATGGTAAATGTTTCGATATTTTTCTCTCCAACATCTGTCCAGAGTGAAAATATCTAACATTTTCAGTGTCAACATTGTCGTATGCTGGGCACATTTTCGTCCAATTTTAAAGTGAACATTAGATCAAGGTTTTAATAAACAATGAACATAATTATTATCAAACAGTTTTGATTATGATGTCTTCATTTCTTCCATGACTATTGATGGAATAAAGGGTTAATATGATAAGAGGACAGGGACACATACAGTAAACCTCTCTATAACGGCCACTAAATTACATTAAGTATTTTATGTTAAAGCAGGTGGCTGCTTAAAGCATGGTGAAAGTAAAACAGAACGCTCCCATAGGAGCGTTCTGTTTTACATTCACCTTTCTTTAAACAGCCACCTGCCCTAAATACCAACTAATTAACACAATTAAGTGGCCGTTATAGAGCGGTTTTACTGTACATGACTAATGGATAAAGCATTAACCGGTTATAAAGTTCAAGCTGTAATAGTCCCTCGTACACAACGTTGTAAGCGATACTGACTGTATTACAAAAGCACTGTAAAAGTTCTGTCGCAGTTTCGAATATCATAAGTACATAAGAACTTTTTGAAATCGCTAATGGGATATTGCCCATAACTTAATGTCATTGAGATTTCGCACACTCTGTCTAAACATAATTAGGATCAGCACAGGTTTATAACAGCAGTGGTGTATAGCTCTAATCACTACATACAATTATCAGAACTTAACCCCTTACTCCATGAATATTCATGTAATAAATAATGACATCATGTATATGAATTTAACTGTTATATACTAGCACAATTGCAGAAGAATGTTTGGCTATGGTAGACACTGTAAAAGCATATTTATATCAATTCATAAGCAAACTGAGCAGACACTGATCAGACGGTCCCTATAGGGGCCGTCCGATCTGAATCTACTCTGTTTGCAAATGCATAGAAAGCTTATTTATGGAATAAATCCTGTGCATAATCAACAAACAACAGTCCAAAGTGCTCTTATATTAGCTTTCTACACTTACGCCTTAAATTGGTGTCTGATGTCCAATTAGTTGGTAAATGAAAAAAGTAGTAAAGTCAAGCAGGAAAAGCCAAACACAAAACGCCACCATCACCAAAACACCGACAGATAGCAACTTATACACATTCACAAACACACACATTTCCAAACATATAATTACAATATGATTTACTGGATCCGTTGTTTTAGAAAATTAAATAAATTACGTATAAATTTATGTATACATTCTCACATCTCAAGTTTTACAAGTCACATCCCTCAACTGTTTGCAGCTGTGTGGATACCCAGACATATCAAAATTGAAACAAATACTTTACACCATGACCTATCCGAGCATGGTAAACTCTGTTTGCAAAGATGTAGAAAGGCGCATTTACGGTGTAAAGAGTTACGGTGTAATGGCTTTAGCCTATATGTATCCTTTTTACTGAATATATTCAATGGGTACTTCTTTCTGAAGATTTAGCACCTAAAGGTATAATAGACATACAGTAAAACCTCTCTTAACCGGCCGTTAAATTTAGTATATCGGTCTTGGAGACAGGTGGCAGCTTAATGCAGGATGAAAGTCATGCAGAAAGCTCCTCTAGGAGCTTTCTGCATGACTTTCACCCTGCATTAAGCAGCCACCTGCATATAAGTGTCTAATTTCTTATCTACTAGAATTCCGGTTAAGAGAGGTTCTACTGTATTCAGTAAATATGTATATTTTACTTGAGAAACTAAACAAATAAATTAACATGGTTATATACATGATAATAGAGCATGTCAAAATACTAACGATAGGACAAGACAAGGAAACTTGTCTTTTATTTCCACTGTGTTCTATAATTTTCCAGTTGAAATTGTCCGCTCTTGGTTATGTTTGTAACGATAATTTTGGGTAAACGTTGCCGACATAATGGCAGAATGGTATGTATTGAACACCTTCAGGTACATACTGACCAGTCTATATGTAGCCGGGTAGAGATTGTGGTGAAATAAGTTGATAGGGTTTACTGTGTGACTCGGTAGCTCAGTCGGTAGAGTGTTGGCATGGTAAGCCAGAGACCATGGGATCGAGTCCCAGTCGAGTCACAATTTTTTCACCATGTTACATATAGTTTAATTACAAGGTCTAAATCCTCTGTATCTGTGTCGTCTGTGTCATCAATTATGCATTTCCTCACTTTTAACCACTTTTCCTCACCTGGTCTGCTCTGTTTGCTTATGATAAACTAAATATATGATTATACAGCTTCTGACGTGGCCAAACGTTCAGTCCCTGTCTCAATGTCCTATAATAAACATTAATCTATTTAATATCCATTATGTTCTTACACGATCATTTATCTATTAATTTGTCATCAAATCGAGGCTGCTTTCTCTTGTTCGTTCACTGTCAGTTATCGCATGACTATTTGATTGCGATGTTAAGTGGCACACCAGGTACTCACGCCAGGTATTTATTCTAAGACATTGAACACCTTGTTAAGTTTCATTTCTGTTATAAAGAAACATATTCGGCTATTGTTCATTCAAGTTTTGTTTAAATGCTTACATAATTCAACATTGAAACAACATTAAAGTTCAGTCAAACATTTCAATTATGCTGTCTTAAGATTAAAATTATTTGATCAATGTTACGACCATACTTTAAACTCTAATCAACGTTCAAGCAACGCATTGTATGTGCTTCGAGAATGTTGTGTTTGTAAGTACATATACGTCCATTGAATTATCACACCAACATACGACGTTTAGAGATGAAACGCTTTATATTTGATCTAATAATGTTGAACAGAAGCAGTTCAAAAATGACCTTATATCTTGATATGACAAGAAATCATTTATATGTATGCGACTGTTGCTCGATTAATTCACTACACGCCAGCATGTGCATTGTATCTTTATATAACTGTTGTAAATATATTACATATGAAATCCGTTTTGATTTTAGCCATGTTCTTTGATAACCATTTTCTAAAAGGATATTCATGAAATTATAAAGACAGTTCCTGTATGTTAATTAAATGATAGATTATAATTGCATGTAGACACATGAAAGCTTGGCTACAAGAGAAACTGTTTAATAAGATCTATATCATTGAATGAGCAAACAGAACAGACCATGAGCAGACGTCACATGTTGGAGTCGTCTGACTTATAAAAGCGTAGCAAGGTGTATTTATGGAGTAAAGTTTGAATGGTATGTTGAGCATTATTGCTCATTCAAAACATGATAAGGCGGAATGACTGTACTGACCATACATTTATAAACTTTTCAATCAGACACACTTCTTGACATTTACCAAGGAAACTAAAATGAATGCTTGCCATTTATAACATGAAAAACATTATTGTCGATAAAAAAATAATAACTGAAAACCAGTTAGGGGTATCGTATGAACCATTCCAGTTCCTACAGACAATGTGGCTAGCATCGATGAAAACGTTGGACATGTCGTATAATTTAATCGTTAATCATATTGTTTAACCCTTTCGCTGCCAAACTCTGTCGTCTGCTAACTTTGTCGTCTGCTATAAATTTTCATTTTTTTTATTTTCTTCATTTTTGTTTCAAAAACAAAGTAACAGTAACAAACAGTTTGGATCCAGATGAGACGCCGAGTTACTCGGCGTCTCATCTGGATCCAAACTGTTTGCATGTGATATCATAGACCCGTCATTGTGGCACGGAAGGGGTTAAGGGTCAAAATCGGCTTACTAGATACCACTGCCAATGGAAGTTTGAATCAATGATGGCAGAGACAGCATCTAATCAGCTCATTTGGTAGTACAGTGCTCCCTTCCTACAACGGCCCTCTCAATAACGATTCCCTCCTTATAACAACGCATGTCATTGCTTCCGAAACAATAGGCAAGGCTCCAGAAACAACGTTTTTCCATCGTATTTTCTTTATGCCTCCATCAAACCCTATGTTGTGACCACTCTTTAGAATCGTCACTTTGTGACGATTCTAAAGAGCGGTCACAACATAGAGTTGACATGGTTCTAGACATACACCTTATCTTGGGATCTGCAAACAAGCTAATTATGTTTGATTTTCCCTCCCTATAACAACTCCCTCTGAACAACACACACAATCTTCGTATTCCAAAGAGTGTCGTTGAAGAGAGGGAGCACTGTATTGTTGGGCATTTAAGATGTTACTAGATATGCAAATGTACAGTACGGTATTGATATATTCAGAGTGGTCATTTATTGTCCCGTCACCATGTTCTCTTGAAGTGGCTTCATAACCTCCGTTGTTCAGTAGTAAACATGTGCGTTAAGTTATTGTTAAAGACCTTATAGAAATAAAGAACTGTATGATTGTGTTCCATGTCGAACGCTGATAGCCGTTGCATTTACAATACATGTAAATATCTTCTGTCACAAAGCAGTTGGTCTCAATATTATACAATGATGATTCTCTACCAAAGAAGGAAATTCCTTTTAAATCGTCGAAAACATGGTCCTCAGGGTCAGTGCGAATTGGCTATGTATAATGATAATACATAATAATTCTTCATCGCTGGACTTTCAGGGACAATATTATTTTTTATCTAAATATTGTGGCTTTGGAGGGAAAACCCGAAAGTATTCTTCTTTTAACCCCTTCCCTCATAAATACTCATGTAAGAAATAATAACATCATAAATACCTAACAAAAGTACAAAAAATGAGTCATGCAGGAAACATCACATACAGAACAAACAGTCGCCCGAACAGCAACACAAGGAAACAGCAAATGTACATAACTATAAAAACATCAAGAGAGTATAGTACATATGAAATCCGATATCAAATGAGTCTTAAGCGAGACTGGCGAGCTTAATGACATTTTCCAAGAGGAGATTAAAATCAGTTTGAACAAAATAATTACGAGCATTATATTCTTTTTATCTCTTATTTCTCCTACATTTTGACAGGTCCTATGTGTATTTCTACATGAAGCCGTGGTGAGTCTACATGTTACAGCTTATATGAAACGTGTGCACTGCCGAGGATATGTGATGGCTGTATTGACTCGAAAACAAGGGAGGTTATTTAATAAAAGGCACGTGAAGTAAATATGTTTTGATCCTGGTAAAAACTGTATTTATATCATAAGCAATCAGAGCAGACACTGAATAGACGTTTCTTATAAGAAGCCGTCTGATCTAAATCTGTTTATTTCATTCTGAAGAAACTTACTTAAGCTGGGATTGGGACTAATTTTGCATTTACAGTGTTCCCTCTCTTCAACGACACCCTTTGGGATACGAAGATTGTATGTGTTGTTCAGAGGGAGTTGTTATAGGGAGGGAAAATCAAACATAATTAGCTTGTTTGCAGATCCCAAGATAAGGTGTATGTCTAGAACCAAAACTGTTATGCCTCTATTAATCCTATGTTGTGACCACTCTTTAGAATCGTCACAAAGTGACGATTCTAAAGAGTGGTCACAACATAGGGTTTGATGGAGGCATAAAGAAAATACGATGGAAAAAGTTGTTTCTGGAGCCTTGTTGTTTCGGAAACAGTGACACGCGTTGTTGTAAGGACGGAATCGTTATTGAGAGGGCCATAGGGAGGGAGCACTGTATTGATTTTCTTTGGGGTCCATCTATCAAAAATACGATTACAGCTGTATTTCGTAACCACAAATGACGGTAAGGGGTTGGGAGATATTTATCATTTATCATGGCTCCAGGGCTTTTTTACAACACTATACATCACATGACCTTTATAGTTGGATGTGGGTTTCTTATTTATTATTAATTATTAACACACCTCTTGCTGAATTTTCTCCTTCTTTACCCATGCCCTGTTGTATAATTACATATATCTTCAATGTACACAAGTATTTCGCTGTGCAATCACTGCTGTGAGAATTGTAAATAGTGCAGACCCAGATGAGACAGCTCCTGCAGGAGCTGTCTCATCTGGGTCTTCACTATTTACAGGTAGGTATATTGGCGTGAATAGCAAGCGAAGGGTTAATAACGTGTTTCCATAAATGCGTTGTATTTAGCTTCCAAACTACAGGCAAAACGTCATTTGTTCTTAAAGCTGTGTTTTCTAAAACCAAGCAGTGGATGTAACCGTCATCTTTAATTTTATATGTGGGATGTAGTCCCTGAAGGAAGCTTTGTATCAAAAGTTATCTACATGCATTGGTTATATGGTAAAAGCGGTTTGACATAATGGATACTTTATTATGTATGTTGTGCTCTTGAGACGATGCTTTGGGTCATAGAGATGCTTTTGAACTAGAACATCAGCCAAATTACAATTTTCCAAGAGATTTAGGGCTGGCTGGATACGTGTATTTTATACACGTAATCAAATAAGCCACTCTTCAGAACTATATTGTTTATTTACTTGTCTCAAGAATTTAATATCAATAGCTATGCCAAACGAATGAAATTACCATATCCCCTGAGTTTAAGAGCACGAGAAATATGTGAAAGAGTGAGCTTAAGGAACAAGTACAGTTTTATATTTGTTTTGAGTACCAACTAAAATTCGCCAGAGGATCATTTGCGCAATGATTAGACTATTGAGTTTCAGAGGAAAGACACGGTCTCTTAACCATTTACTCCATAAAAATGTCATTCTACGCACTATCAAACAAAGTAGATTCAGATAAGACGGCTCCTATATGAGCCGCCTGTCAGGGTCTGTTTTGTTTGCTTATGCTATAATATAGATAATATGATTCTACAGCTTCCCTCATGACCAACAATTCCGTTGTCCATTTGCTATAATAACAACTAAGAATGCTAATGTAAGCGTCAAATATTAATATAATAATAATAATAATAAAAACAAATTGCATTTAATAATAAAATTTAAAGCGATGATTTTAATGATTGAGCTTGCTTTTGCGTCTCGTGAATGCAATCAAAACTGATGAGCAACATTCACGAAATATCTAAGCAAGCTAATTAAAGAGTCAAATATTGGTCTATTTATAATTTACGAAACGTGCATTTGATAATACAAATTATCATGGTCACCGTTATGATTTAGCCTGCTTATGCGCCTGATGAATGTGATGTTTGGTGTAGTTTTGCAACTCAATCCGCGATGTCTACCTTTAAATATATAAAATTTGCACATTCGCAATTTGTTGTCTTAAAACATTTATTTTCTGTATATTTAGTTGATAGCATTGTTGACTGGTTTACATTTCCCTCGTAGTGGCAACAATGACGAGATCCCTTGGATTGTACATGCATTATCAGGTTAACCAGTCACTCAGAAAAATGCACCTATCTAGCGGTCTTTACCTGATGAATATTAAATTAAAAAACAAAGACATCATGCATTTTTATAATGATATTTTAACATCGACCTATGTTTATAATAATATTAATTTAATAATAATTAATTGTAGGACATGTCGCAGGAATGATAAGCAAACAGAGCAGATTCTGATTGGATTGTTCCTATAAGAGTCGTCTGCTTTTGGGTCTGATATGTTTTCAAAGACGTAAAAATACGTCTATTTTGGGCAATGCGTAATATATGTTTTATATATTGGTCAAATGCAGTACTGAAAGTGCTGTTCCCACATAGGTTGTATTTTTTTAATAAAACCATTTACTTCCTTTGGCGCTTAACAGTTTTGTCGGTAAACGACGTCGTTTGTTTTAAGTTTCAGAACTGACTTTCGTTCCATGTCTTCTCTTAACCCTTTCGGCTCCAAATTTCTAAATCATTCAGTAAAATAAGGAAATGAGATAAATAAATGCAAATTTCAAAGGAATAAAGCACATATATAGAACTAGAGATTGAGACAAATAGTGAAGTCCCTGATCAGACTCCGCCTTGAAAAGGCGGCGTCTGATCTGGGACTGCACTATTTGTCGTGGTGCAGTTATGCGACTGCGGCGGTGAAATGGTTAAATGTTAGTAGTAAGCCAAAGAGTTGGGATCCTGATGAGATGCCGTGTTATTCGGCGTCTCTTTTGGATGCAAACTGTTTGCAAAGGTAATAACAGATTCGCCCATTGCTGCAAGCTTTGTGAGTTGCTTTCGGTGGTGAAACGTTTGCAAGAGGAGAGACCTTGCTTATAGGTAGGAAGTTACAAAACCTGAACATGGGTCACTAAAGAGAAATCTTAGATGACTTAGATGTAAGCAGGGTAATTATCATTCGACAATGTACTTATTGGTCAAAAGTACATGTACGCCATGAAGCGAGAATAAAATCTTGTGAAGACAATGTTACCTTCACATGTAGACGAATTTAAACCCACTGATGTTTAACGTCCTAAATGGGCATTATCTTTGATGCTGTATCTGGCTTGATTAAAAGGAAATATCAAAATGGGCAACTGTGTGACAGTAAAGTACACTAATCTCATATAATTTGTCCAAAGTTGATATATGTAACATTCTTACGCTATGTTATCAGAATATGTTGCTATACGCGCCTCTGCATTCCACATTGAAACATAACCACTAGTTATAGCCAAGATGTTGTCATTAAAATTGCTCTACTCGATGTTGAGTATCACTCGAAAACATCTCGTTATCCGCGACCTGATTCTCATAATTTGCAAACAGCTTGAGCCCAGATGAAACAACGAGTAACTGGGCATATCATTAGGATCCAAGCTGTTTGACACTCGGTCAATAGATTCCCTAATGTTTGATCGAAAATTGCGAAAGATCCAGATCTGGGCAGACTTTTTGTTTTTAGAGCGGGTATTGGGTGAAACCAGCAATGTTTAGCTGTCATGCAGCAGTTTTAAAGTATATTACGGTGTTTGTAGTTCGTTTCTGCAGACCATCTTCATTTAAATAAACCTAGACCTTGATCTAGACACCACCATTGTGATCTCCATCATTTTTTATCATTATTTTATGCACCAAGCTGCTTAATAAGACAGCGGCGACAAACTGATCAAATGAAGACATTTATAAACGTATCATTTGTGGTAGACGGCAGAATACACATCGACAGAAATATCGTCAGTAATTGAGTTTTGAAGATTTGAAATTGTATTGAAACAGTTATTTTGGACAATTTGAATCTTATTTACATAATTACTTCACCGTTATAGATTATGGAATCCATTAAAATATCATCGAATAAGGGAATTGCTTGGACATTATCTTTACTCTTTTCCTACGGAAATAAATGTCTGTTCCATTTTTGATCTGCTTTTACTAGTTTCCGATTCGTTCCCTCCTAGACTATTTTTAGACCCAACCTCTTTGAATAAATCTACCGAAAAGGAGCATTAACTATAGAAAAGGAGAATTCTAGAATTGTGTAGTTTTGAAACCATTGTGGTAAATAGAGCATTTGCTCCTAAGGAGCAAATGCTCTATTTATCACAATGGTTTCTTAATGTGCCTTTTACAGAGGCGCCAAAATGCGTCACTAGGAATTAATGTGTTAAGCCTTTCAGAAACTACTGTCCGAGAGACATAACAGCTTGGATCCTGTGGAGACGCCGAGTTACTCGGCGTCTTATCTGGGTCTAAGCTGATTGCACAGTTCAGTCAAGAGGCGTTCAAAACAAGAAAGGTTGAAGATAAAGCGTTTACTGCTATCATGTTATAATATGATCGATGACAACGATTTCCCATAGGTTCAATAAATTTGCCAGAAATATGCCAGGAAATGTAAAACAGTCCGCGTTTTATAGGAAAACAATAACAAATAAGTTGTTGTCAGTAACAAACCTATCACAAGACAATAAATATATATGTTCCTGTTATTGGAAAATAATATGATCGTTAAGGTAATTTCAGTGAAGCATTGAACGGTAATAAATGATAAGAATGCAATTATATCTTGTTGGCAAACATTACTTGGAATGTCTGCAATTGATAAAATGTAATGTTTATACATTTCATTTCATCTGCTTTAACCCTTTCACCGCCACAGTCGCGTAAATCCACCACGACAAATAGTGCAGTCCCAGATCAGACGCCGCCTTTTCAAGGCGGCGTCTGATCAGGGACTTCACTATTTGTCTCAATCTTTAGTTCTATAAATGTGCTTTATTCCTTTGAAATTTGCATTTATTTATCTCATTTCCTTATTTTACTGTATGATTTAACAAAGTTGGATTGCAGACGACACTTAGAAATTTGGCTCCGAAAGGGTTAAAAGTGGAAAAAATCCTACAGGGAGGGCAATACACAAAAAGACTACAGATAGAAAACAGCGGTACCGCCTTGGAAAGTCAGTAGCGAGAAAACGGCTACTGGGCTCACGCTTATCCCATCTTTACCCAAGTCAAAATGTATACTTAACCCACCTCATTCCACTTGAGACAACTCCACAACATGGGTAACGATGCCAAGACAAAATAGTATGCAACTAAATGTAGGGTTAACCCTTCGTTTGCTATTCACGTCAATATACCTACCTGTAAATAGTGAAGACCCAGATGAGACAGCTCCTGCAGGAGCTGTCTCATCAGGGTCTGCACTATTTACAAGTTGGTTGTGCAACCAGTGCACTCCACAGCAGTGATTGCACAGCGAAATACTTGTACACAGTTAAGATATGTGTAATTATTTGAAAATTACGCCAGCTTATCACTACCTTGTAGGGTTGGCTGCAAATAATAACAGGCAATTCAGATTTTTACACATTCTTTTATTGATGTGAGAAGAACAATATTCATTGTATGGTTGGCAATATCAGGCCGCAACTTTTTATTTAATATCAACTTCAATCCCTAATTGTAGGACCAATTTCACTTTAGCAGATTATTAAAATGTATAAACCCTGGCTGTGTGCCTACAGCAACCTTCTCATGAATTTATCATAATTCAGATTACTTAATAAATATTAAGGAGTTACGCAGGTGAATGAAAAATTGTTCCGTCCAAACACCCTACTCCTTAATAAGCAACCAGCAACCGAGCAACCAGCAACCAAGCAACCAGCAACCAAGCAACCATCAACGTGTATACTGGCACACAACCAAGGGGACTTAATCTGTATACATGTATTTTAAATTTAGCAGCTGTTCATGATGCCGGTTCAGTCCAGTCACCCTGAACGCTATGCGACTTAATGTTTATATTTTCAATTTAGCAGCTGTTCATGATGCTGGTTCAGTCCAGTCACCATGAACGCTATATAAGAGCTTTTTTGGTCCTACTTTAGGGGCTGAAGGCTAGAATTTCCGCTTAAGTTGCGACTGTAGGATCAAATTAAAGTCTTTTGCATATTTTCTTAGCATCACTTATTTTGAATTATGTCATCCTGTCACTGTCCTTTTGAAGGTAAGCAAGTAAAAGTTTTATATTGAGGTAATCTTTCTGGCTCCAATAAACCTTCTGTTGGCTTCCTCTTGGAGTTGTTTAGGCCATGGCTCTAGTGTGACATCTGCACTTCACCAGGTACCAACATATGACTGTCCCTGTAATACATGAAAAACTTCCGCCAGCATCATTGTCATTTGCATTGTGATATGAGTTTGAAGCAAAACCAATTAAATAATACAAGAACAAATAGTAGACCAATAGGGTGTGGTGGGTGGGACAGCCTTTCAGTTTGAGTGCCAAGTTAAAAAGGAAGTGCATGATGATGTACCATGGGTAGTATGACCTATGACCTCTCAGACTGCCAGGTGCTTGGAAATTTTCCAAGTTACCATGTGCTCGGGCTAAAAATAGATTTGCATGCTGGATTGCGAAAGAATTCCATTCTATTTATAGATACATGGGTTTTCCTTGTTTTATAAATAGAAATAGTTGTTAAACATGAGTTAGTAGCTAATTAAGTTTATTTTCTTGGATTATTTAATAACTTGAAATGGAATTTAAAATAACCAGACTAAAGCTGGCTCCCAAATAAACTGATAATATGTTTTTAATACCATATTCTGTTTTATTTGAAAATTACGCCAGCTTATCACTACCTTGTAGGGTTGGCTGCAAATAATAACAGGCAATTCAGATTTTTACACATTCTTTTATTGATGTGAGAAGAACAATATTCATTGTATGGTTGGCAATATCAGGCCGCAACTTTTTATTTAATATCAACTTCAATCCCTAATTGTAGGACCAATTTCACTTTAGCAGATTATTAAAATGTATAAACCCTGGCTGTGTGCCTACAGCAACCTTCTCATGAATTTATCATAATTCAGATTACTTAATAAATATTAAGGAGTTACGCAGGTGAATGAAAAATTGTTCCGTCCAAACACCCTACTCCTTAATAAGCAACCAGCAACCGAGCAACCAGCAACCAAGCAACCAGCAACCAAGCAACCATCAACGTGTATACTGGCACACAACCAAGGGGACTTAATCTGTATACATGTATTTTAAATTTAGCAGCTGTTCATGATGCCGGTTCAGTCCAGTCACCCTGAACGCTATGCGACTTAATGTTTATATTTTCAATTTAGCAGCTGTTCATGATGCTGGTTCAGTCCAGTCACCATGAACGCTATATAAGAGCTTTTTTGGTCCTACTTTAGGGGCTGAAGGCTAGAATTTCCGCCACTAAAATATTACGAATATTTTCCGCCAAATTCTAGTCGAAGACCAAAGCCTTTAACTGATTTTTTATTGTTTGTAAATATAGCAAATTTCCATGTTGAGATAGATGTACCCCATCTTGGTTAAACAATTCATACATGGATTCGTGAATTTTGAATGACACTTTATAGCTATTGGAGGTAGAGTCTAAAAACTGTCTGACACCTCTGTTTATTCTACGGGTCTTTTTATTAAGAGTTTTTGGTGTGGACTGCAAATTGTATCGCCATGATGTTCTGGGGAGGATGTCACACCAAATTATTTTACTATTAACAAAAGTGTCGCGTATGTACTTAATATCGCTACAAATATCTTTCATTAGCTGTTCCTGGTTAGTTTGCGCTACGCTGTTCCCACCTACATAAATTATGATTACTGCTGGCGCCTTTCTAAAAATCATCTGGTATTGGACTGCAGGTAGGAGCTGAGGCCAAGTCATCCCTGATTTTCCAAACCAAAACATAGACCCATTGGTTAGTCCAAGGCCACAATCACCTGTTGCCGTTGCAAACATTTCTGCCCTTTTCACTAAAGAGTCCCCAAAAAACCAAAATTCTGAAAAAACATAATGTTGTTTGTTTTATTATTATTTTGTTCATAATACCATGTAAAACTTATCATTAATTACGTATGTATTTTTGGTATGTATTAGAGGACCACCTTCCCATCTGTTTAATATCTTCTGGACTAACTCCAGCCGCCGACAAATCTGTGGCTCTACCTATGCGGAATGAATGAGTTTGATAGTGTTTGGATGCATAACCTATAAAAACTATACTTTTTTTAAGGACTGCGGAGAACTGGTATCTGGACAATGGTTTTTCATCTTGATGACAGAAAAAATAGCCAGGATGAGAATTCCTTACTGAAAGAAATTTCTGTATTGCATCAAGGCAGCATGTATCAGATGAGTTTGAAGGTGGAATGTGTAACCTTTTAGGCCTGCCGCATTGATTTGTCTTAGACTTTCGAATGGTCACATACAAGTCTGACTCGTTCACAGACACATCAGATAACAATATTGGCCTGTCAGCCAACCTTGCAGATGTATAAGCTATTTCGCCTACCCTTAACAGTCCAAAATATGCTAATGTAAAAGCTGCCCTAAAGAGTTTAGTCTCG
The DNA here is from genome assembly GCA_963576725.1 of Azorinus chamasolen. Lineage (NCBI taxonomy): Eukaryota > Metazoa > Mollusca > Bivalvia > Cardiida > Solecurtidae > Azorinus > Azorinus chamasolen. The sequence continues at coordinate 38,072,109 of OY755249.1, forward strand.
TAGTTATTGAAGCATACAGAAGGCAGTGCAATACTTATTTTAGCCAATAGGTTCAGTCCAATTGGCATTCTATGGTCAATCTTTTTGTTTGATCGGCGCACTCCTTCTAAAAGCTTCTTGATTATGAAACTATCCGTTGGGTCTGGTAGTCCACTTATTTTGTGCCTAAAACTTATACCTGAACAGTATGTACACAAAGTAGCTGGTGAATAGCCATTATCATAACCCTTGCTAATAAATAATACCACTTGCTGTGTAGTGGCTGGCCATGTTTGATCAAGCTTATGGGTCTGTCTAAAGGCCTCGAAAGATCTAATTGCATTGTTATAAGCTAATTTGGTATTTTCAGCCATACTGCTTTGGATTAATCTGTTTGCTGTTCTTTGAATATGTTCCAGAGATGTTGAGGCACTTGCTCTGGCTCCTCTCTTGCCTGAGGAGCCAGCATACGGAACCTGTCCATCTGAAAACGAGACAAGCTGTCGGTCAGACAATTTTTGGAACCCTGAATGTGTGTGGCTTTTGCAAGCATATTCAAATGCAGACACTGAAGTGTGAAAGACCTAAGCAACACCATCATCTCGTCTGACTTTGAGGTCATTGTATTAACTGCTTGCACGACTGCAATATTATCACTATGAAAATTGATTTTTTTATTACGAAAGTTTTCTCCCCATATATGTAATGCAACTAGCAAAGGGAAAAATTCTAATACACAGATGTTATTGGTTCGACCTGCTTTATTCCATTCTGGAGGCCATTTAGCACATGCCCAACGACCACTGAAATATAGTCCGAAGCCCATGCTTGCAGCACTATCTGAAAACAACTCTGCGTCTGCATTTGTTTGCCAAAACCTATCATGAAACACTGATAAACCGTTGAAATGTTTGAAAAATGTGAGCCACATATTCAGGTCTTTTTGGATTGATTTGGTTATCCTAAGATGATGGTAGGGTCGTGTTAGCCCCCGAATAGCATTTATCAGTCGTCTTATAAATGGTCGCCCAGGAACTATGGCCCTGCAAGCAAACTGTAGACTACCAATCAGAGACTGCATACCTCTGAGTGTCGCCTTTTCTTTTGCTAGCAAGATGAGTATTTTTTCAGTAATTTCCAACACTTTTTGGCTGGGTATTCTTATAGTTAGCTGTTCTGAATTAATTTCTAGTCCTAAAAAAATAATGATTGTTGTGGGCCCCTCTGTTTTTTCATTAGCAATAGGTACGCCAAGATCTGATGTGCACATTACAAAATGATTCATGATTATACTGCAGTCATTTGTGCCTTTTTTACCTCCAAACAGAAAATCATCAAGATAGTGCAAGAGATTACCAACAGGTGACCTACTACGAACGGCATATTCTAAAAAGGTCGAGAACTTTTCAAAGGTAGCAGGACTTATGGAGCAGCCAAATGGTAAACATTTATCGAAATAGAATTTGCCTCTAAAACAGAAACCAAGTTGGTCAAAATCTGTTGTTGCTACTGGGAGGAGTCTAAAAGCTGACTTGATATCAGACTTTCCAAGTAAGCACCCCTGACCTAGATTCTGCACTATCTCAACTGCCCGGTCAAAGCTAGTATACTGTACTGAGCAAAGACTCGGGTCGATGAAATCGTTTACTGAGTTTCCTTCAGGATATGAAAGATGGTGGATAAGCCTATAGTCTGTAGAATTTTTCTTTTCCACTAGACCTATTGGTGAGATGCGAATATTTGGTAAAGGGGGATAATCGAATGGCCCTGCCACTCTACCACTTGCCACCTCTTTGTCTATTTTCTCTTGCACTATATCGGGATGCTCGTATGCTGATTTTAGGTTTTTTGACATTCTAAATTGTCTTTGTCCTGAATAATGTAGGGGAAAACCAAATTTGAAACCATTCAGTAATAAGCATTTATCACTAGATGGGTACTGCTGGAGCTCTTGTTCTAAATTTTTTATCTTAATTGGAGATTTTGCTAATGTGAGTATGTTTTCTAATTGCTGTTCAGATCTATTAGTGCCTATATCCTCTGTTGCCCCTGTTGTAAGTGGGAAATCTCCTGTTGGGGGATCGGAAGCCACGAAAGGTGGTATTTGGTGATGGGTTATGTTTGTTATTAGGCCAACCTGTATTTATAAAGTGGGGACATTTGTTTTTCCCGTGGGATGGTGAATTGCATGCAGCACAGGAATGTTTGAATTTGCAAGCATACCGTGTACAGAGTCCAAAGTTGAAATCATGGCATGTGAAGGAAGATTGACTTCTGTTGTCAACTGGAGGTGTCGCTAATTGGGAGCTAAAACTAGCTGTTGCCATTATGCGGAGCCATAGCTCGCCATTAAGTGATCCCCATGATTGCCTTGTCTGGGCGTTGCTTTGTCTAAGCCTAAACTGTTCATCGTATTTCAACCAGGCACTAGAAGGAAAATGCTTTCCAGCATCTCTGATGACAGACATATACTTGGTCAGTTCCAGGCAGAGATTGGGTCTTTTACGAATCATGATGCTAATAAAAATTAAGAATGCATCTGTCCACTCTTCGATATTTCTGACTGTTTGCTTTGGGACATGTGGCCGCGTTTCAAGGCCCCCAGTGGCATTCACAAATAGTGTCCCCCCAGAACAAAAACTAGAGAGTTCTGATGACCCCTTAAGGAGGAGGGCTAAATTGACATATTCCCAGTTCAGGATTTTCTCCTTTAACTGGGATGGCACATGGCTTGCGATATCATCACCACCACACCTGAATTGATCCAGATCAGTTTGCTTTTCAAAAGCATTATCAATACTGTTCACATTCCTGAAAATGTTATCAAAATGAATTATGGCCTCATTTGTACCTTTATCTGAGCTTGTATCAGATTCCAAATTGACAATCTCCACCACCTCCTCCATGCTTTCTGTCTCCTTTTCCTTTCCTGTCTTCTTTTGGCTTTTTCTGGTGGCTGGTCTCTCATTCTCTCCTTCCTCTGCTCTCTGCTTCCTCTTCAAGGTCCTTGGTTTGCCTTTACCTCTCATTTTCTTCAGATGTGAGCTTTAACACTTAGATTTTTTCCGATACAAATTTAGCACAGCCTTTCAGTTTGAGTGCCAAGTTAAAAAGGAAGTGCATGATGATGTACCATGGGTAGTATGACCTATGACCTCTCAGACTGCCAGGTGCTTGGAAATTTTCCAAGTTACCATGTGCTCGGGCTAAAAATAGATTTGCATGCTGGATTGCGAAAGAATTCCATTCTATTTATAGATACATGGGTTTTCCTTGTTTTATAAATAGAAATAGTTGTTAAACATGAGTTAGTAGCTAATTAAGTTTATTTTCTTGGATTATTTAATAACTTGAAATGGAATTTAAAATAACCAGACTAAAGCTGGCTCCCAAATAAACTGATAATATGTTTTTAATACCATATTCTGTTTTATACAACAGGGCATGGATAAAGAAGAAGAAATGTATTTTAAAATTCAGCAAGCGAAGGGTTAATATATCTTATTTCATACATTTATATCTTATTAACCATTTACCTGATATATATATGCCTTTGCCAAACAGAGTGTATACTGATCAGACAGATCCTGTAAGAGTCTCTGATTATGGAATTATAGTAAAACCTCTCTATAACGGCCACTGAATTGTGTTAATTAGTTGGTATATTAGGGCAGGTGGCTGCTTAAAGCAAGGTGAACAGTCCTATTGGAAAGTTCTGTTTTACTTTCACCTTGCTTTAAGCACCCACCTGCCTTAAACACAAACTACTTGATGTAATTTAGTGGCCGTTATAGAGAGATTTTACTATATATAGATTTGACTCAGCTTATAGATATTTATTGTGTCATTATTTCTTACATGAGGTACAGGGTTAATTATTTTACATAAACATTTATGACGATAAACAGTGCTGTCCCAGATCAGACGCAACCCTTTCAGGGACTTCATGTTTTTGTTCTCTAGTTCGAAGTCTGTGGTTTATTCGTTTGAAATTTGCGTGTATTTATCTCATTTCTTCTTTTGGCCAAAACGGTGTACCAAATGTGGATGGAGATGTCAATTAGAAATTTAGAGCCGGAAGGGGATTCTTACAGATTATCAGAGAATAAACAGCTGATAATAGTCGTTAATGTGTTAACGTTATTTGTGAATAAGATAAATAATTTACAACTGGTTAACACATCTATAATTATACACGACAAGCGACAGACACGTTGAGTTTACTGTAATGACTCAGAGGGAATATCGTGTCAGATACATTGTTTTTAACCCTTTCGGGACCAGCATTGTCGTCTGCCTGGCATAGTTTCGTTTATTTTTAGTGTAAATGTGTGCACTTCTTCGATTTTCTTTATAAAAAAGTAAACATAGTGTCAAACAGTTTGGATCCTGATGAGACGCCGAGTTACTCGGTGTCTCATCTGGATCCAAACTGTTTGCATGTGATATCAGAAACCCGTCATTGTGGCACGGAAGGGGTTAAATATGTGCAACTATTCCAGGGCCCAAGTTTAATTGCAAATCGACAAAAGGATGAATTGAAGACTGGCATCAGCTTGCTGAAAATAATATTAGATTACTCTGGAATGTACGTATGCAGCAGTTCATATGTGCATGGGTGTTAAAATCTTTAATTTGATCGTCTAGTAGACATATTAGATTCATTTTGTTTACTCCACTCCAGATTGGTTTTAACTAAAATCACGTGATCAAAAGCACGATCGCACATGAGTAGTCACGAAGAACATTTTTGATTCGTTTGAACACTCCTTAATAGTATATATACACGAATTTGCAAATTATATTTTCTAATTTCAATCTTATCAGCAGAGGAAGATAGAATAACATTGGTTTACAGTGCATGAGAGACATTTGTGGTGTCAGTCAAATAGATTAAACCTTTGAATGCTGAAATTTCAAAGTGGAATGGTCCATCAGTGCTTATCAGTAGAACAAATCCAGTATGATAGGGTAAAATAGCGAGAGGATAGTGAATGACAAACTATGCAAAGCCTGATCAGATGACCACTCTAAAAGCCTTCTGATCTGTGTCTACATTATTTGCAAATGCCAATACATACGCATTATTTTCCAAGGTCATATGGTTGAATATATGAAAGATCTGTGCAGGCTATGTACAGTAAAAGCTCCCAAAACCGGACATTAATTTTGATATAAATATCGATCTTAGAGACAGATGGCAGATGGCAGATTTATGCAGGGTGAAAGTCATGCAGCAGCCACCTGCATAAAAAGTATCTAAATTCTTCTTTACTAGAATTTCGGGCAGAGAGGTTTTAATGTATCTTGTTATGCTATGATCACATGACCGGCACTTAAATATCCGAGCCGGGTCAGACACCTTATAAGACATTACAACACTACAACTAAGCTGCAGTGGACTCACCACCATATGCGAATTGGCGGCCTTAACCCTTTAACCCTTTCCCTGTTCAATATGTATGCAATAAATAATGACATCATGAATATTTATTAACTCAGTTGTAAAACGTAATGTTTTTCAGTGAAATTATGTGCTTTGACGAAAACTATTGAATCAGATCTATATCATGTAAAAAGCAAACAGATCAGATCCTGATCAGACGGCTCGTATTTTCAGCACAATAAGGGTTTATCCGATTTTTATATATTCCTTATCAATGACATGTTTTACATACACACACCACTACAACTAAGCTGCAGTGGACTCACCACCATATGCGAATTGGCGCCCTTAACACTTTAACCCTTTCCCTGTTCAATATTTATGCAAGAAATAATGACATCATGAATATTTATTCACTCAGTTGTGTTACGTAATGTTTTTACGGAAGTATGTGCTTTGACAAACACTATTGAATCAGATCTATATCATGTAATAGGTAAACAGAACATACTCTGATTAGACGGCTCCTATAGGACCGTCTGATCTGAGTCTACTCTGTTTGCAAATGCATGAAAAGGCGTTCTAAAGAGGAAAGCATACTCTCGCTATCCCATAAACAAAACATTCTGTCCTTCCAAAACTTACAATACAGAATTGCTCTAAAATGTATCGGTAAAGATATCTACAAACACACGTGACATCTTAATACAGGTCTAAAGTAATGTTTCAATATTACGTTTTAACTGTATTAATCTGTGGCCTTGAGATATTGTTCAGATTAGAAATCGGATGACTCGAACTTCTGTTATCACGAACTAATTTATATAGTCACTTGAAGTTCGAGCTATCAAAGTTCAACTGTACATAGCTATGAGTTTTGATCCAGATCTCAAGGTCAAAACGGTTTGCTGAACATATGTATGTCATTGTCTTATACCAGTTTATTCTTTGTTTGCGATGTCCAATGCTGACATGACCGATGAATAGATTCCACAATCTGAATTCAAGGAATCGATTGTAGATAGTATGGGGCCAAAAAGGGTTTAAGATAGTCTGATCAAAATATCCCGTTACCAAAATAATAGTTCAAGATGTAAAAACATTCCTAATATAGTTAACCCTTTCGCTACCAATGGCGAGTCTGTGATGATTTAAGCGAACAGTTTGGATCCTGATGCGATGTCAAGTTGATGGTTGATGCTGTGATTTTGTTTCTTGAAAAATGGAAGAAATGGTAGCAGACGACTATTTTTGCTGATGATATTACATGGAAGTGAAGAGATTAAGTATCGACTGGAATGACGTATTAATAAAATTGACCAGTAGACCACGTGAAAGGTTTATGTCAGTACACTAAATAAAACCGTACCATTTTCAATTATATATGATTATTCCATTCTTATGAGAATCTAATCTCAAAGCCATCATGGGCGAATTGATAATCACTTTAAAGACAGTGTGGCTCAAAATGAGACGTCAAGGGACAACATCCAAACTGTTTTATACAGTGGGCATATTTTTGTATACAAAAGGCAAACAATAAAATAAAACGAAACTTTTAGCAGAAATCAAAGTTAGCAGAAGACAAAACATGGCAAATATACGAGTTTCAATTCTTAGATATAATCAGAAATAGAACTTGAATGAACAGACATAATGGGTAATACAGTCATACATCTAGATAGATGTGCAATTACACTTCTTAGCACTGAAGATTGAAGATTTCCTAAATAGGGTCTGTATCGCTTTTTATCTGCATAATATCCTCATAAATGATGTAGAAAGGAATACGTTGAAGGCCGTACAGCATCCCGTAGACTTGCAATGCATACTCTAATAAGATGAAGGAATGAAGAACGGGTTTTATGTCATGAAACTATTGCCATTTCTGTTACAACAGAACGGAAGTTATGCAGGAGATGCCATACGGATTTCCAAACCAACCTAAGAAGCACACATGAATGGATGCATCCCCCACATATGCATACGTTAACAAGATGTGTTTGTGAAACACTATGCCCCCGGCATGGCCTTAGACCTTGAAGTATGACCTTGATAGGGGACGCGTCCAACCTCAGATTTATCCAATCTTCAGCAAATCAGACGAATGGTGTACATACCATATACATACCCGACCGCCCCACAACATAATTATGTGACTGTTAACATAGCAGTGTATATGCCTGTGAAATTAGAAGCATAAGTATCTCGTATATAGCGAAATGATTCATTAAACACGCGAACTATACCAATAATTCCTGCACGTGCCTTCGACAGAAAGAATAGCCTACAGTAAAACCCCTCTTATGCGACCACTTAATGAACAAACATGGCTGTCTTTATAAGCAGGTGGTTGCTTAATGCAGGACGAAAGATAGGCAGAAAGCTCCCATAGGAGCTTTCTGCCTAACTTTCGTCCTGCATTAAGCTACCACCTGTCTTCGCCACTGTGAATTATATCGCTTTTTGGTGGTCGCATTACAGGGGGTTTACTGTATATACGAATATTTGTAGTCCTAATTCAGGACTTCATAATTTTAGGAAGCATGGTAACCGAGTGTAGACGCAGTGCGTTACAATAGCACTGGAATATAGTTTAGGACGTTTTTATGCGTTTACTGAAAATGCTTTTAAAATGGATGTTTCCAAATGTCTTAACAAGTTTGTAAATAACATCACCATACAAGCCTGGTATGAGATGCATTGTTGCAGGAGCAACTATAAATTACATTTGTATTTGTTATTGATTGGAAAATCTCGAAAACAGAATTTAGAGAAAGTTTAAACTAGTTTATCATGATACTTTTATCACTGTTCATGAAATATTTCGGTAATAATATGTTTTTGAAAACTGAAATCCTCAACGGAGGAACAGACTCTAGAAAAAGGGATAAGTTGTGAAATGATCATGTTTCAACTTCCTTTTCTTACTAAGTCGTAATTCTAATGTAGCAGAAATCTCTGATATTGAAATCGTATTTATTCTTAACGAACAAATAACTGATCCTAATTAAAAAGTGCCATATACTATAACAATAATTTAACAAGCCTCAAAGGAATAGTGTCTATCTGTCAGGGTATTATTTAAATGACCAGTTGTAGTTTCAGCATGTACCCTGAAATAACACAAAAAACAATAAAAACACATCAATCCTCAAAACAATAACGACAAAACAAACCTAACAAAAAATAACAACGTTTAAAACACTGTCTGGTTCATCTTGTAAATCAAATTGAATATTCCAATGAGAGTTAGTAATTTTGCAGACACAGGCGGTCACGCACGTGGTGGGTTATAAAACTAGTTAAATTTCCCACCGGCACTCACGCTCAGTTTAAATATAGAATACATGACTATCTCCCAAGAACAAGACATGCCTTTCATAACATGTATGTTGTCCTTAGATGACAACCACAGACAGCATAGTGTCAAATACATTGCCTTTAGATTAACTCCTTGAATGCTGAATATTCAAAGTGCAATTGTCTATTATTGTTCAACAATAGAGTATATATCACATGACAGGCTTAACATTGCAACATAATTTTGAAAGACAATCATTGCACTGTTTGGAAATTCAAATATATACATATATATATATGCTGTGAGTCAGAGCTACAGATAACGGTGCGTACTCGAATACTAAAATCGTCATTTCTCCACCATTCGAGTCACAGCATAAGGTTTGGTGGAGAAATAAAGAAAGTATACGCAAAACTATATTAATTTACGCATATTAGCAGGAGCTGTGTGAGAGTGATATGAATTGTGTGCTCTAATTAACAGTTATACACGGTTTAGAATCAAAATAAGGAACTCATATTATTCGATATCAGTTTAGGCCATTGGTGTTTAGATAAATCTAATATTATAGTTTAAGATTTTCAGAGTTAAGACAGACGCTGTCCCAACGGGTTTGAATATCGGTTGTAATCTGTATACAGAAGTCCATGAGTATGAGTTGGTCTCTGCATGTATAACATAATACCTGTTCGTTTGAACATTCAGTTTGTTATGTACATGTATTCATAGGCTTAACCTATTTAATCGTGTATATTGTGAATATTGTAAAACACCTTTGGGAATATAATTAAAATGTCTGTAACTTGTCTGATTAGCTCTGCTCTGTTTGCTTTTGGCATTATATAGTTCTGATTAATTTTGTCAAAGTCCTTGAACAGGACACATTATTAAATTGAGCTAATAAATAATCATGTTGTCATTATTGTTTTACATGAATACTGAACAGGGGAAGGATTAATATCTATTTTATTGCATTATTAAATACTACATGGTCGACATTGGAACCGGAAGTTTGCACGTTCATTCTCTTGCCGGGAAATAGCCTCCAATCCCTCTTAAAGCAACAGCAAATAAAAAATAATACAAAACCCCTAAAACGCAACACTTTTAATAGCTCTATCGTGCAGCATTTTGAAAATAAGTGAGTTTAGTTTTATGGTTGGTTGACACTTAGAACATCATATATCGCAGGTGAATTAAGAGATGATAATGATGAATAAAATTGATTTCAAGAACATTATTTCTGCTAATCTTCTGCCGAGGAAAACCATCTTCCATCCGCCTTTGTAGTTTGTGCTTCAGTAGATATTTTCCAAGAACAATTACAACCCAAATGGCAATTAAAACCTCACATTCTTTGAGACGATTCTAAAGAGTGGTCACAACATTGCGTGTGATGGAGAAATAGCGAGTGTAATATTTGAGTACGCACCTTTATCTATAGCTCTTTCATTTCGGTGCCAAATAAATAATCTGTTTTATCTTGTCCGCTTCAAGTTTTAAAGTGGCACTTTCATCAGTTTCTAACAGTTAGGATCCTGAACATACATCGAATTACTTGATGTCTCCTCTGGATCCAAACGTTTTGCAAACGTCATCACGAATTATCCTATGGCGACGAAAGATTAAGAGAAAACTACTACAAGTTCCTGTAAGTGTCCCAATATCTACAAACAAAAATAATATAGCAATTAGATATTCGTACATTCATGTATTACATACATGTAAGTTTGTATATTCCATGATAAAATGGGGATCACTTTGAAAATGTGTCCTTTAATGATGCAATACATGCCTCCCAACATACACCAGGGCGTCAAATTAGTTTTGCTCATGTTGAATGTACACACTTCCGTCCAACATAAAAATATCTCAAGAGGATGTGCAAAATGAATCTCTCAGCATCACAATACTAAGTTCAATGTCATAATACAAATCAAGAGGTCGGTATTTAAACCATATGTTAATTTTTGTTTGCTTCATATCTTTCCAATCGCTATGAAGATTCTGTAAAACTATAAGTTATCAAGTTTTGTTCTCAAAACAATGTGTCAATGTGTGTGTCAATTCTAGGTAAAAAGTTATATCTGGTTTCCATCAAATTGTTACCGGGACATGTCCGAAACCCATACTTCGTCATTCATCGTACATTGTTACAGTCACAATTTAAACCCAAAGGTCAATGTAATATTTCAAGATAATAAACTTAGGTATTAAATGTTCTGCCCTCTCATTACTCAAGCACCGACTGGATTGTATCTTTAACATTTAAAGCAACCGTAGTTTCCACACAAAAGAACACATACATGCCCAGTTCATCTATTCCTAATGGCAAGGTACCAGTTCAAGATGCATTGCTTAAGCCCTGGATATTATACTTGTTATACTTTAAAAAGTCGGAAGCATTTTTGTCAAATCGATTTAGATATAATCCCGACAGGACATTGTTCAGAACACCTATTCCAGCCCATCACGGTCATTGTCAATTTCATAGTTCAAGGTAACAGTTTAAAGCTCAAACGTTCTCTCCACATATCCCAAGTAATTCCATGGACCTTTCTCAAACATGAGACAGTTCTTCTCCTAAAAACAATGTACAACCCAGTCTATCAGGTTCGAGTTCAAGTCAAATGTTAAGATAAACCCCAGAATATCTCGCCTACTTCATATCCCACATAACATTATATTTTATGTTCACGTTCAGGTTCAGAATTAAAAGTGGAAAACAGTCTTATAAGGAGCGCCACAGACAAAAGGACAAAGAATCAAGGTTCTGGTAGCTGCTCCATATCGCCAGAACGGATGTGTATGCGAATATCCGAGGTGGTGTCACAGCGACTTGAATTCCGCATTTACACGTTCGCTAAAGACAAAGAGCATGTTCACCAAAGAGTTCACGTTCAAATAGCGTATATTCATGGAGGATATTTTCCAATTGTTTTAGATTTGACATAATACGTAAATTTGCATGTACTTGTCTTCAATATCAATTATATTGCAATTATGTACCAGGGGAAATTAACACAAAATCAATTTGCATAAAGTTTTGTTCCCAGTAAAAGCTTTACATTTAAATGAAAACTCATTTTATGGCATTTTAATAACGATAAAACATGTTGACCAAAGTATTGAGTTTTATAATGTAATTGAAGCGTATTAACAGCCGCTGAATTTACATAATTTCGTTTAATTAAATGTCTGTGCAAATTGGTTCCATTTTGAATGTGAAGCGCATGAATGTTATATGAAGCGCATGCGGAATGCCACTCTCCGCAATTGATATAATGTGTCCTAGATTAATATGTTAATAATCAGGTTGGTTGGTGATAGAGTGGGGGAAAGAACGGATTGCAGTAAATACCATCTAAACCAGACGATCAAATTTGTATAAATGCCGGTCTTTAACCCTTTCCTTGTTCAATATTCATGTAAGGAGCGTCCTGCTTTACTTTCACCTTGCTTTAAGCAGCCACCTGCTTTTAACACAAAATATTCGATATAATTTATTGGCCGTTATAGAGAGGTTTTACTGTAGTAAATTCATAAGCAAACAGAGCAGACCCTGATCGGAGGACTCCCACAGGAGCCGTGTGATCTGGGTCCAGTCTAATTTGCAAAGGCGACGGGAGTCGTTTATATGAGGCGAAGGATTAAGACAGATTGCTGCTTAATGTAGGGTAAAAGGCATAGAGAAAACTCACCCTAACGATGCTTTCTGCATGAGTTCCACATTGCACTTAGGCTCCATCAGTCTAACAAATATTTAGATTCTCTCCTACTGAACTTCCGGTTTAGAGGGGCTCCACTGTATTCATACACGTCATTTTATTTTCACTGGTGGATTGATTAATACCGCTACGGGTGTATTATCCAACATAGATGGCTATACTATGTCTGTAAACAATGACTGTGTGTCGTTGAATGACTAAAATGGTAATTTAGAGTTTGTATCAAATGTGTAAATAGTTACAGAAAGACGTTTTGTCACGTGATGTCTTATTTTACCCTTGTGTAAGTCATTGCGCCTCATCTTGTCTTTTGTTTTCAATGAGTTTGATTGGATTTGGTTTTACGGTACTGTTCATATGCTGTCGATGTTAATGTCTTGGACAGTAAATCCTCTCTATAACTGCCACTAAATTGTGTTAATTAGTTGGTATTTAGGGCAGGTGGCTGCTTAAAACAAGGTGAGAGTAAAACAGAACGCTCCTATAGGAGCGTTCTGTTTTACTTTCACCTTGCTTTAAGTAGCCACCTGCCTTTAACATAAAATATCTGATGTAATTTAGTGGCCGTTATAGAGAGATTGTACTGTATGTATGTTTAAGCGTACACTTCATTTGATATGCCATTATATAAAATTCAGCTGATTAATATTCTATTACGTCAATTATTTCTTACATGTATATTCAACAGGGAAATGTTGGTGTTTTTACGAGGAGATATATGTTTACTGTTTGAGGTATATGCTGCCGTCCATAATTCACAAGACTACGTTGATGCTTAAGACTACTCCTGTGTCCTCTAGTTATTTCACGTAAACTAATTATACAATGTCCTTGAATAAGGAGACTAGGCACATGAGAAATGAGAATCGGTTTCACATAATATAACTGAAATAGAAGGTATGATTTCTAAAAGTTGTCCAACGCTCACAATAGAATCTGTCGTGCCTGGCAGTTATTAGTCGCGTGTATTCTCAAGGGAAAGCGAGATTGGTGAAATGATCGCCTGTATTCCACAATATATAACAAAATTTGCGCTTTGTGTACGGAGTTTGACAGATTACTTTCCATATAAAATAAGAATATGACTACACATTAACAGAACTAGTAATTCGTGCATTGTTTGGCTACGTTTCCTACACTTCTATATAGTAAGTGCTAAGTATATTACATTGCCGATTGCCTCAGGAAACTTATTTTCATACAGATTTTATAACTATTTTGCATATTTGCCACGATGTTGTATCATGCAAATAGTGTCGGTATAAATTCGGTGTCGTTCGTCTAGAAACGAATGTCAAGTTTTCAGCATATCAAATTGGCTGACTGTCAAGACGGAACTGTATTACTTTAATGTATTAAAGACGTTCTCCATAAAGAACTCAGATGCCCAGATGCGATATGTTACTCAAAGGGTTTTCAAGAATAACTATATTTCTCCCCAAACACTATGCTTGGCCACATCTTAGAAGGAGGAACTCGTTAATTATAAAGAAAAACCATAATACAGTATCAGATGTCCAGATAAGATGCGTAAAATAAAACATTTACAAGGCTAACTTCTTTATTTCTTCACCAAACTCTATGTTGTGAACACCCTTTAGAATCATCTCTACGACTATTCTAAAGAGTGGTCACAACATAGGGTTAGGGTAAGAACTGACGTGTTTAGTATTTGAATACGCACTTCCTGCTCTAGTGTTAAATAATTCATATAATAAAACAAACTTTAATGTATATGGTGAAGTTGAAAAGTAATATTTGAAAGGAGATTCAAACAGATTGTGAGCCTTCTGTTTGATCTATGTCAGTTTTCTATGGTACATTCGTTTATTACAGAATGTCCACATTGTTATATGGTACATTCGTTACTACACAATGTCCACAGTTTTATATGGTACATTCGTTACTACACAATGTCAACAGTTTTCTACGATACATTCGTTTACTACACAACGTCCACATTTTTCTATGATACATTCGTTTACTACACAATGTCCAAATGAAATTGTTGTTGGTATTGGTTTGACATCAATTCCTTAACCCTTTGCTTGCTATTCACGTCAATATACCTACCTGTAAATAGTGAAGACACGGAGTCTGCACTATTTACAAGTTGATTGTGCAACCAATGCACTCCACATCAGTGATTGCACATCGATATACTTGTACACAGTGAATATATATATAATTATACAACAGGGCATGGGTAAAGAAGGAGAAATGTATTTTAAAATTCAGCAAGAGACGGGTTAATTAACATTCTGAACATTTGGAAAATAGTGACGCAAGAGTAGTACTGCAGCGTGCATTTTATCCTTCGTATTGTCTATATTTCTCATGTCTTGAGTCATCGTCGCCAAATTCACAACTTACGATGGGCCAACAAGATACACACACGCATGAACAGCTGAAAATAAATTGTTTATATGTACACCGTTTACACATTCCGATGTCACGCATTGTCGTCTTCGACATTTATCATTTGCAGCTATAATTTTCGTTTCTAATGCTCTTTACTTTTCTTCCAAGAAACATAATCACATCACCAAACGGTATGCATTCTGGTGTGACCCAGAGTTACTCGGTGTCTCATCTGGACCCAAACAATTTGCATAGCATTCACATATTCGGTTTTTGGCAGCCATTGTTGCATCTGTGACTATTTATGCGAACAGTTGGATCCAGATGAAACGACGAGTAACTGTTTGTTACTGTGACTGTTTTATAACACAACAATGATGAAAAATAAAAGTGAAAATTATAGCAGACGACAAAGTGTGCAGACGACAAAAGTTGCGTATAAGCAGGCATATAAAACATAGTAAAAATCAAAACAATTTATCATTGATATTGTTCATGCACAATAAAATTCATGCGCTTTTATTTGTTTTACTTTATTTTATGTGATATGGAATTTAACATTTAATAATATCCCAAAACACTTGTAAATATTTGTATTTATTTTCTCAAGATATGAACTAATACTAAATACTCTACCAATTCATGCTTAGAATAACTCCATAAATACGCCTTTCTGTGGCTTTTCAAGCAGAGTAGTAGACCAAGATCAGAGGGCTCCTGTAAGAACAGAGTCTGCTTTGATTGCCTATAATGTAGGTATGATTGATCAGTTTCTGTCCCCACAGAAATATCCGTGTCCACGTGCTATTATAACAATTAATCTGATTAATATTCATGATATGATTATTTCGTACGGGATTATTCATGACGTAAAGGGTTAAGACGATACAAGCACTGACTCAAATTCCGTCACCAAACTTCGCAAACTGTTTTCTCTTCCCGAGAGTTGAAGCCATTCCCTGATAGGCTATATCACTCGGAACACCTCGGCTATTTCTGACGGAATACGGCGAGTAGTTACGATTGAGGCTATATACAACCTCTTTGAATAAATCTACCGAAGAGGAGCATTAACTAGAAAAAAGGAAAATGTTAGAATTTTGTTGTTTGAAACCATTGTGATAAATAGAGCATTTGCTCCTATAGGAGCAAATGCTCTATTTATCACAATGGTTTTACAAAGTGACTTTTACAGAGTCGTCAAAAAGTCGTAAATATGAGGGAATGGGTTAAGCATTGCGCTTGATACAAGTTTTGTTTCGTTTCAAATTCCTATTTCCACTGGAAATGGTATTTCAAAACAATGTCATTTACAGAAAGAAAATTATGTTAGGTCGACCGACACTTTGTGTTCTAACCCTTCGCTTGCTGAATTTTTAAATACATTTCTCCTTCTTTACCCATGCCCTGTTGTATAATTATATATACCTTCAGTGTGTACAAGTATATCGCTGTGCAATCACTGCTGTGGAGTGCACTGGTTGCACAATCAACTTGTAAATGGTGTAGACCCTGATGAGACAGCTCCTGCAGGAGCTGTCTCATCTGGGTCTTCACTATTTACAGGTATATTGACGTGAATAGCAAGCGAATGTCATCATGATTCGTAGCAGTAAATAATGTCTGCTCAAGTTTGGATACGATGAAATTGTGACTACTAACCGACTCATTCAAGCTTTTAGAAACTATTGACTGAGTGTCGATCAGCCTGGATCCTGATGAGATGACGAGTTACTCGTTGTATCAGCTGGATCCAAGTCAAGCCGCCATTGCCTGGGTAAAAGTGCAGGTCAAAGTTACGCAAGCGGTTTAAGTCGTGGACTCTTATTAGAGTAATGTAATAGACAAGCACACTTTTAACACCCAGGTTTGTTTCCTTCTCGACTATTGTAATATCTAATCATATCAACTTAACCATTATCCCGTTATCTGCGACTAGACTCGCATTTGCAAACAACGTGGGTCCAGATGAGACGCTGAGTAGCCCGGCATCTCACTAGACTCCAAGTTATTTGAGACTCGATGAAAACTTTTTCAAAAGCTTGATCGAATCGTCAGCAATTGCCTAAAATGTACATTTGCACTACATCTGAATTTGATAAAAAAAATCACAGCGGGGTCAAGGCTTGGTTTAAGAGACAGTTCAACTGAATGATTCCCAAAACAGACACTATCATGACGTCTTATTGTGATGAAGTAGGCACTTGCTATCAATTCAACCTGCAACTCCATGGTAACAGTATTAGTCCTTTAAACCATTCCCTCATACTGACGCCTTTTGACGCCTCTGTAAAAGTCACCATTTGGAACTATTGTGATAAATATTTACGATGGTTTTAAGACTATACAATTCTAATCGTTTCCTTTTCTCTAGATTTATTCAAAGAGGTAGGCTCTACAAATAGCCTATGGGGGAATGGGTTAACTGTCCAATATTCATGTAAGAATTAATTTCTTATTCTTTTCATAATGACAAATTTTGGTATTAGTAGAAACCAAATTTAGTCGGGTTTATTATAGTTTGATACAGGAGCCGTCTCTAACAGGTACCGTCTGATCTGGGTCTACTCCGTTTTGCAAATGCGTGAACAACATTTATATGAAAGGGAAAGGATTCATCATTTTAATGTTGATCTCTCAAAGGGGAAGGTCCATCCTTGTTTTTCAGTACATGGTGAAAAGGTATTCTTTGCTAGAGACGTTGAATGTCAAACAGTGCAGATCCTATTCAGAGCATTATTCTAAATCCCGCATATCTATGTCTACACGATTTGAAAATACCAGTGCACTCGTTTCTCGAATTTAAAATGTTTAATCGGTAATGCGTGGGCAGGAATAACTGTATTAATAAAAATCTCCTCTTTATTCTGTGACAATTTGCAGTCATGATTTGATCGTCTGTGTTTGTCAGTTTCTTGTGTTTTACGATATTGCAAAATTTACCAGATATCAATCCATGTAACGAAACAAAGACTATGATTGTTTGTAATGAAAAATAAGTAAACATGCTGAAAACCCGCGTTATTAAAATAGTATGATGATTGTGTTCATATATCAATGATGGTTGGAATTTAGGTCAAGTATACTTTACATCATTTGAAAACGGTTCAGTTAACAATTACCCGGCTGTGAAAAAATAATGTCTGCTCAAATTTGGACATGATGCAACTTTGACTATTTCCGATTTCGAGAGACTATATTAATCGATTGTCAAACAGATTGGATCCTGATGAGACGCCAAACTGTTTGCAAAACCCCATCGGTTTTAGGATAGCGGGTTAAAGGTTAACACATGTCAACGACAGCAAGTTACGTACCATCGAAGCTTCAATACACTAATATAACAGACAATACAGGGACGTACGTTAACCCTTTCACCGCCAATGTCGCATAAATGCACCACGACAAACAGTGCAGTCCCAGATCAGACGCCGCCTTTTCAAGGCGGCGTCTGATCAATGACTTCACTTTTTGTCACAATCTCTATATTTGTGCTTTATTCCTTTGAATTTTGCATTTATTTATCAGACTTCCTTATTTTACTGAATGAGTTATATGACAATAGAAATTTGGCGCCGAAAGGGTTAATCAATGCAAACAGACAAACAATACAGGAAGTCCACGTAATAGCAGTGTGGAAATACATTCAATTATACTTCACGGCTCTGTTAATATGCTGTCGGTGTGGATGCAAGGAACAGTTTTGTGAAGGTCGTGTATGTATGTGTGAGCGCATAGTTCGTTTGTGCTTCTGATGTTGCTGTAGACTTTCGAGTGCCATTTTCTAATTTCCTGCCAGACTTCTGTTTTGTTTTAAGTATACAGTGTTTCATACTTCAGCATTTAAATAGTCTAAACATTTGCATGAGAATATTACTTCATTGTTCAATATAGGTGTATCTGTTATACGAGGAAAGGCGGCGCAATGTGTGAAGTAAATGTTCTTCAAGAAAACTACCAGACATCATGTCTAGCTTTCGGTCGAGTTTATGGCGTATGAATGTAGATAGAACAACAACAAACATCCCTTGTGACATATAGTTTGGGTTTATTTCAGCTGGACCAATCACATTTAAAGGTTTGCAAATTACTGAATCCTGGATGGAGACTTTATGCATTCTTGGAGATAACATTTACTAATACAGTTGAATTTCGATATCTCAAACTACCGGATAAATTGAAGTGAAAGTTCGGGCCTTCCAAAATTTACAATCTAGAATTGTTCCCAAATGTATCGCTACGCAAATCTAGTAACACACGTGTCAGCTTAATGCAGGTCTGAAGTAATGCTGAAAACTTGTACAAGAACGTATTATTTTAGACCTGCATTTCGCTGTGAAATTGAGATATTGTCCAGATGAATAGAAATCAGATGACTCGACTTATGTATGATGCTTTGACGTTCGAGATATTGCAATTAAACTGCATATCGTTTCGTACCTTATCCTATTTAACCCTTTCACCGCCTTTTAACCCTTGTTGCATAAATGCATCACGACAAATAGTGCAGTCCCAGATCAGACGCCGCCTTTATAAGGCGGCGTCTGATCAGGGACTTCACTTTTTGTCTCAATCTCTATTTCTATATCTGTACTTTATTCCTTTGAAATTTGCATTTATTTATGTCATTGTACCGAATGATTTAACAAAGAATGGATTTCAGACGACAATTAAAAAAGTGGCGCCGGTTAGTTAACTCTTTCGCTGCCAATGTCGCATCTGTGTTTACATATACAGACAGTTTGGATGAAGATGAAACGCCGAGTAACCCTATCTCATCATCATGCAATTTGTTTGTTACTGTGGTAATATATATGTTTTAAGAAAATCGGAGAAAATTAAACAAACGGAAATTGTAACTGACAACGAATTTTGCAGACGGCAATATTTGCAGACGAAAACTATTTATTAAAGAATGAGCATGGAAAATTTGCCGAAAAACGTTTACCATAATTACCCAAAGTATTTGGACAGGAATAACGCAGGCAAATAGTGCAGACCCGGATCAAAAGGGTTACTATAGAAACAGCTTTAAAATCCTGTTCTAGGTTATTTGCTTCTGTCATTTTGATTTATAAAGTTATCAAACTTATTCAGCTTTACAACACGATGGAGAGCGGAAAACAAGTAGTAAGGATTATTAGGGATTTCCTTATAAAGTAATGGTTTTGGTACTCAACTGAACATGCGTTCATACTAAGAAAAGGATAACATACATTCGATCCAATTATTTAGTTAAAATGTTAAAAGGCACGGAATAATTGATATCTTCCCTTTCTCGTGACTCAATTAAAGGTTAAATTCACTCGTTCAATATTCATGCACGTTAAGTCCCATTGTGACATTGAAGTGGTTGTATTAAAAAGTTATTTGAATTGTTGAATTGCTATTATTTGCGTCCCGCATGAGCGAGGCGATTGTATGGAATAACAATTGTTTTGGCTCGAAGGAGGAGCAGTCATTTCTGTAACGCTGAAGAAATCAAAGTTAGTTGTTTGGGCAATGTAAATTGCAAATACTGGTCGATTAAGAGTATGAACAACAAATCAGAAGTAATGATTTTTATTGCATTAAAAGAAAGGAATACATTATTGATATTACAAAGCTATTCTTTTCGAATTCCCGGTGCAATAGTCTTGCCGTAAGGTCTATGAAAGTATTACAGTGCATGCATAGTCCAGTGTATTGTGTTTGGTTTAATGCGGACTAATTGTAAGTTTAGATATAACGTATATTTGCTTTGTGAAGCTTGACCAAATTAAGAGTAAATATCTTATACATTACGATGTATAAATAAATGTTGTAGTTGATTATCGAATTGAAGCCAGTCAAGAGGTCTGAAAGGCAGAGAAGTTCATCTATTGACACGTATGCACAAAATAATTACATTTTCACGAACATCTCACGCACCTCAAGAAAGATTTCGCCCAACATTTACCTAATGTCTATTTATTAGAATTTAAAGAAACCCAGCTATATGTTAGGACTTTCTTTTACTTTTAAAAAAATGATGAATTAAATTTAAGTATGTTATTGTATAAAAGGCGGAAAAAGAGCACATTGGGACCATAATTGGAGTTATCTTAATGTCACGTAATTGAAATTTGACCGTGCTTAGTGCAACGTAAGGCATTTTAAAACATATTGTTTTTCACAGTTATGCTCCAGATTTGTTTCAATTAGGTGTGTAATAGTAAGCTTAATACATAAACGATTTTACAATGAAAATTATACTGTTATTTTCTAAGGGTTACTAATGATTGATCCTCCAATAGTTCATTAACCCATTTGCTCCCAGTGGATTCTTCCATGCTTATAAATTGGATTAGTCTATCTTTTATTTAAGGGATATCTGGTCTAAATTTTCATTTTTGTTTTGTTTTATATTGAATTTCCTATCAGCAAACAATGTAGACGCCGAATTATGCGTCGTCTTATCAGAGTCTACATTGTTTGTCTACGTCCCATATATGGGATGGTGGGAGCAAATGGGTTAAAATAATTAATAAAAACGTGCTTAGTATCTATCAAAACTACAATTTAAATATTTTGGTGTTTGGTTCATTTCTTAAAAGTACAAAAATGAGTCATGCAGGAAACACCACATACAGAACAAACAGTCGCCCGAACAGCAACACAAGGAAACAGCAAATGTACATAACTATAAAAACATCAAGAGACGCACAAAGACAAAACAAACATACAATAGGGGGAAGATGGAAGTACCGCCTTGGAACGGTCAGTGACAAAAGTCACTGGGGGGTTAAACCGGTTTATGGGTGCCCAACCTCACACTTATTCCATCCCCACCCTAAAAGACAAACAGTGTAAATAAACGTATCCCCTCTCCGACTAATCTACAACAACCGCGACGGCAAATACAATGGTAAAGTGCATGTATAACGAAAACATTTAAGTGAACAAACTGTATCTACCTATCGCTGGTGTACTCAATGATTGAGCTGCAAACAGAGTAACTGTAGAAAAGTAATAAAGGGTACTTAATTTCATAGTATTGAAACCCTTTGGACAAATTCCCTTTTTAGTTGTTTTAAGTATAATTCATTATTTGATAAGGTGTCTTTTTATTATATAACTGTAGTAGCCTGTAGTTATTCCAACAGCAATATGCTGAACTTACCCTTTGAATTATTGCTGATTACAATGTCTATTAAGATAATACCTATTAGTGTATATGTTTATGTAAAACTCTTTCATATGTCTTCATTTATGTTTACACTGTTTCAATAGCAGACAAATATCTTTATCGAAAGGGTTAGTGCAGTACACAGATAGCATGATCACTATTTTAAGCATTTTTGTTTCACGATAGATATAATACAGGATGAAAGTAATGCAGAAAGCTTTATGAATAATGTTCGTCCTGTGTTAAGCTACAATCTGCCTATAGGTTTCAGTATAATGCTTCTTTTATGTCGGGGTTATGGATGGGGGGGGGGGGGTAGCTGTATATAATATATAAAAAACTTTTCTCCTCAAATAACTTAAAAGCTTCTTAGTGGTACAGTCGATCAGAGATGTCCTGAGGCGGGCTTCACTCAAATGGATATTTTGAATTCAGCTAATACGCAAATATTCTGGCGTAAGACTAAAATTAAAAGATTTTTTTGTTGAAAAAGACCAAGCGAAAATGTCGAAATATTGAATAACAAGGTAACATTATGAGAAAGGTCTGCTAAAATTATCGTAAGTCCTAAATAGCCCGATACTAAATTACTAATATCATAATTCCTAATTTTCGTCAATCACTGCTACTCGTATAGCGGACATTATCGTATTTTCTACTGTGCAGGAGAAGGTTAGCTTGCTCGCAGAACTGAAATTATCGTAAATTCAAACATAATGGAAGTTGCAAGCGTCGTGCGTTAGAATTCACGATGATTTGAAACGTACGATATTTCGCAAGACGGACCCAAGATGTGTTAGTTCATGCATTATTGTTGTTGTACGTTCATTAAATGTGAATTATTATGTATGATTACACACACGTGTATCACAAATTGCAAGCCAGTGGTGTTTGGAATAGACATTTATGTATTTTCGACAGTGGAGAAAAGCAAAACAAATTTGACAAGCCGATTATGCGCAGTTGGCATACAGTCGTTCCATTCTTAGATACAAACTATTTTTCATGAGGGCAGACATAATATACCTCGAAAAACCTAAACCCATACCATCATCGACAGTAATAAAAGCAACAACACATCCCATATGTGCAATGGGTAGCATCTTAGATCGTAATATGTAACCATTGTATTAGCACACGCACTCAGAACAATAGCAAATATAATTTTATAAAATTCTGAGGGAAAAACGAAATAAAATCCATAGCTTGGTGAGCAAATAATCTTACAGATTTTGTCACCTATATGTACTACATTTTCAAAATCAGTTTGTCTACCAAAATGCAATCAGGCTGTCAAACAGTCTGGATCCTGATGAGACGCCGTGTTACTCGGCGTCGCATCTGGATCCAAGCTTTTTGCAAAAGTAATCACTTATCCGCCTGCAGCAGGCTAAATGCTAATGGGATTTTGGAAGTAAAGGTTGAACATAATAACTTCATGTTTTTCTTTAAATTAATTTCATTGAGTACATGTATACCATTAACCAGTGCCCCGCTAACAACGCCATTAGTCGTATTTGAAAAACAGATTGGATCCAAGTAAGAAGCCTTGTAAACCGGCGTCTGATCAGAATCCAAGCTATTTGACACTTTAACAACAGTTTCTCAAAATATAATTTCTTGACACTTGCTCAATATTTTCTCAAAGGCTTTATCGAATCGGGAGTAGTCAAATTTGCAACAGATCCAAATTTTAACCCTTTGCCTGCCAAGCACGACCTGCGTCACATTTGCGAACAGCTTGGGTCTAGCATGAAGTAACCCGGCGTCTCACCAGGATCCAAGCTGTTTGACACTCGGTCAATAGTTTCTTAAAAGCTTGATCGAATCGAAAGTCAGCAACAACTGTAGCAGATCAGAGTTGGAGTGTGCATTATTTTTTTCCAGCAGGCTAAGTATTAACCCTTTCACCGCCGCCGTCGCATAAATGCACTACGACAAATAGTGAAGTCCAAGATCAGACGCCGCCTTTTCAAGGCGATGTCTGATCAGGGACTTCACTATTTGTCTCAAGCTCTATTTCTATATATGTGCTTTATTCCTTTGAAATATTTATTTATTTATCTCATGTCCTTATTTTACTGAATGATTTAACAAACTTGGATTGCAGACGACAATTAGAAATTTGGCGCCGAAAGGGAAAGGATTAATACATTTCAATTTTGTGTATCATTTTGGTAAATTCATTTGTATGTTTAACGCTTTAAACAATGACTATTATTTAAGAAATAATGAAATCATGAAAGTTAATTAGATTATGTTTGATAATGGCACATGACCATAGGAATATTTGACTATGGCACATACTGTATAGAATCAGATCTTTATTATATCATAAGCAAAGAGAAGACCCTGATCAGACGGCTCCTATAGGAGCCGTCTGATCTGGGTCTACTATGTTTCCGAATGAGTAGAAAGGCGTATTTATGGAGTAAATGTTTAAAATCGTATGTAAGATTACCTGAAAGCTGTTGTAGGCATTTCTGAAATTATTTTTCAACATACGTTTTGCTGAAGCAAGTCTCCCATGCGTACATTATCACATGCGTATCAATATCACCTGTCTTAAAGTAATAGGGCAGGTGGTTGCTTAAAGCAAGGTGAAAGTAAAACAGAACGCTCCTATAGGAGCGTTCTGTTTTTCTTTTACATTGCTTTAAGCAGCCACCTGCCTTTAACACACATACTTAATGTAATCTAGTGACCGTTATATAGAGAGGTTTTACTGTATGCGTGTATTGTAGAGACTATCACTTTAACCGCTTCCCTCATATAAGCGCCTTTTTACGCATTTGCAAACAGAGAAGACCCAGACCTGAGGAGACGTCTTGTCAGGGTCTGTTCTGTTTCTACCAATACCAATAATTCTTGTATACATATGCCGGTTTAACAGACTGAGCTAATACATATTAATAATGTAACTATCTTACATAAGTTCAGAGAAATCATGGAAAGGGGTTGCTCCGACTTCAGGAAAATCATTGAGTACATATTTGACGGATTTTCACAGTTGTTATGCCATGTTTAACATATTGTCATGTGTTTAACGTCTTCTATGTTGTGGGAAAGTCCGGCGGGAATACCTTTATTTGCACTATTTCAAGGAGGTAATCTTTTTGTCACCCTTACGTTTGTTTCTCTTGTGTGTCTGTGTCCTTGTGCTTTTGTTCATGTTTGGAATGTTTGTCTCTAGTACCTGTGTGTTTGTTAATGTTTTCTGTGTTCGTCTAGTGTATGTGCGTGTGTTTGGGTGTGAAGTTGTGTGTGTGACATGGTATCTATCAATGTTTTGGTGGATGTTGTGTCTTGTATGTGGCTTTGTCTGCTTGAGCTTACTACTGTTTTCATTAATTAACATGATAAAATCACACCTATGCTCTAGAACACATTAACAAATGATACTTAATTTAAAATTTATTGTAAATGTAACCTCTAAAATGTTTATAAAATACAAGGCATAACAACGAAAACGAGTCACTTCACTGCATTCTCATTTAAAGTCATTCTTCAATTGAGTGTTCTTGTCTACTTCGATTTGTATTTCATTCGTCAAATCAGTCAGGAAAAGACACGTTTGTGAAGCAAATGTTAATTCTTTTCCCGCAAGTTTTTGTAAGTGATTACCAGTTTTTATAGTTGTGCAAAATGTAACAATTTAAAAAATTATAACTAAATTAAAATGTAAAAGTCACAAGTTAACGGTAACCGTGAAACCAATGGGTCATGTCAGTTAAAAATCTTAATTTGTCTGTCATGTTATTTGCATATACATTTATATCATCGTGTTTAAGACTATTCCAGTTTGTGTCATTTGCTTTCGGATGTTCAAAAATCCTAGGTTTCTAGTTTTTCTGTTTGTTTATTTTGTTTATTTTTTTTTTCCAAAATCTTCGTGTCCACCTTTTCACATTTTCTTTCCTTATATACTAGTTTGCCTAAAATAATTTTTTTCTTCTATTTTGATGTCATGCATAATTCTTGATCATTGTTATATGTTACCAAGCGTAAGAAGCCTGTACTTGATTTACTAGTAAGTAACTTACACAACATGATGCAGTTGCTCATTTTAGTACTTACTACTGATTATGATTGACACACTTTACAAATTACACCTGCATATACTACCCGATATAATATTTCGTAGCTTTGATAATATTAGTATTATAGTTACAAACATCAAAACTAGTGCAGACTTCGTACGCTGGTATATTATACCCTGTTATGACATATTCATGAGGAGTAGATACGCCATATCTTTTGTAACATACTGTTTCATGGAGAGGATCTATATAAGCTGTTAGCTTTCGATCCAATCCTTTTTCTCATATGTTGATGCAATTTCTGAATTGTATGTAACTGAAAGAAATAAAATATGTTTAAACTAATGGGTCATGTGCCATTTTAAATTAAATGTTTACAATTTGATACAGGTGTCATTGACCATGTACCATTGCCACATTGAGGGACTTCACTGAAATTATATTGATGAAAAAAAGTTAAAAATGTCACATAAATGTATGCAAAACTATATGCTAGGGGCACATAAGAATACATTTTTTTCTCAATCACTGCGGTTATCAGTGTTAACAAGAGAAAATAATAACATTCAGCTTGTAATTAGAATTTGTAAAGCACCATTCTTGACACAATATAATAATATGACCATTGTGAAGCCTGCAGATGATTTTTTATTAACTTTTTTTAACATTTACATGCATTTTCAAACAATCTGGATCAAGATGAGATACCGAGTCACTCGGCATCATCAGGCTCCAATATGTTTGATGCTCAATCAAAGTTCCTCGTTTGGTTTAATCATATCTTTCACGCCTTTGCAATCAGAGTAGACCCATATTTTCAACCGGCTCTGTTTGCTTATGAACTTTTAATAAATCAGTATCCATGCTTATAACACTTTTTAGTTGAGTCTGAGTTCGTTCTCAAATATTTTGATTGGTCAGATTTGAGCTTTTGGCTCAAATCTGACCAATCAAAAGTTTGAGAACAAACTCAGACTCAACTAAGAAGCTTTATAAGCATAGACCCAGCTGATTTTACTTTTTCTACAAATGTCAAAATACACATACATGTACTATATTATAGAGAATCAGCTAATACATATTCATGATGTCATTATGTCGTACAAAAATACTGTGCAAAGAAAGGGATGGAATATTGTAACAGATCAGATGCTGAACAGATGTTATTTTATTTACAGCAGGCTAAGGTTTAACCCTTTACACCATGACTATTCATTTCAAGAAATAATGACGTCATGAATATTAATAAAATTCGGTTATAAAGGTATATGAATACAGAGCATTTAGGCTATAGCAGAAACTGTATAATCATATCTATATTATACCATAAGCAAACTGAGCAGACACTGATCAGACGGCTCCTAAAGGAGCCGTCTGATCTGGGTCTACTCTGTTTGCAAAGGCGTAGAAAGGCGTTTTTATGGAGTAAAGGGGTATTAGCGTCTTTGGTATTTTCTGTGAAATGCAATAACGTATCCGGATATGAAAAGCAAGGGTTTAATTACATCGTGCATGTGCACGATCTTACAAAACAATATCAAACGTCGGCATCAGTTAGACATATAATTTGTTTCATCGGCAAAGCAGCAAAGAGAGTTAATGGCAGCTAAGGATTCGAAAATGAAAATTATTCACTGAGTGACATTTTGTTTGCAAAGTTTGAAACAGTCTTCTGTAAAAGTAAATACAGTAAAACTTCGATTATCCGAACACTAAAATACGTATTATTATCGATCTTTAAGACAGGTGGCAGCTTAATGCATGGTGAAAGTCATGCAGAAAGCTCCTCTAGGAGCTTTCTGCATGACTTTCACCATGCATTAAGCAGCCATCTGCCTAAAAGGGTCTAAATTCTTCTATACCGAAAATTCGGATAATCGAGGTTTTACTGTATACGAGTGATGCAGGAAATACCAAATACAAAACACACTGTCGCCCAAACAGCACCATCTGGTTTGAACTATGGACCATTCTCGCCCTATAGTTATGCTATAAAGGAAACACGTACAGTAGAACCTCTCTATAACGGCCACTAAATTGCATCAAGTTTTTGTGTTGAAGGCAGGTGGCTGCTTTAAGCAAGGTGAAAATAAAACGGAACGCTCCTACAGGAGCATTCTGTTTGACTTTCACATTGCTTTAAGCAACCACCTGCCCTAAATACCAACTAATTAACA
Organism: Azorinus chamasolen; assembly: GCA_963576725.1. Lineage (NCBI taxonomy): Eukaryota > Metazoa > Mollusca > Bivalvia > Cardiida > Solecurtidae > Azorinus > Azorinus chamasolen. The sequence continues at coordinate 38,100,231 of OY755249.1, forward strand.
CAATTTAGTGGCCGTTATAGAGAGGTTTTACTGTATATGAGTACAAACTGTGTTCAAACCAGATGAAACGCCATGAAACTCGGCGTCTCACCAGGATTCAAGTGGTTTGATGCGTGGTCAGTAGGTTCTAAATCACGATGAAACACGATAATTTTAAGGGTTACTTAAAGCAACACACTATCAGGCTGCAGCAAGTAGAATAAACACGTATTAACCCATTTGCTCCCAGTGGATTATTCTATGCTTATGTAACATGGTGAGAAAGTTGTGACTCGACTGGGACTCGAACCCATGGCCTCTGGCTTACCATGCCAACACTCTACCGACTGAGCTACCAAGCCACACAGTAAAGTCTATCAACGTACTTCACCACAATCTCTACCCGGCTACACACACCCCATCTACACAAGAATTCGTCCCGAATTCTTACTCAAAAAACACTCCACGAGTTTCTTATTATTACATATTATCTTCATATAATATTCATATTATCTTCATATAAATCACCTTGTGGGTTATTTACGTTAAGTGCCAAATGTAACATGGTGAAAAAGTTGTGACTCGACTGGGACTCGAACCCAGTGCCTCTGGCTTACCATGCCAACACCCTACCGACTGCGCTAGTCTATCAACTGACTTCACCACAATCTCTACCCGGCTACAAACATATATTGGATTAGTCCATTTTTATCTAAGGGGTGCCTGACCTAAATATTCAATTTCGTTTTGTTTTATATTGAAATTCCTATCAGGAAACAGTGTAGACGTAGGCAAACAGTGTAGACTCTAATCAGACGACGCATTATGCGGCGTCTGATTAGAGTCTACACTGTTTGCCTACGTCCCATATACACCGTATGTCAACAACTCCGGAAATAGCTAGGTAAAACTACTAAGCGAAGCGAAGAAAGTGATAAAACCGACCAACACCATGTAAGACAATCCCTTGTTATTTTAACTCTCATCATCTTAACCATCATAGATAAAGCACCACCGGGTCCATGAATCTTTGATTACTTCACTCAGGGTTTAAACTCTTGCATAAATTGGCCATATCAGAATATTTAACCTGTAAAATGCTTCCCTAGTAGCGAGGAAAAGTCTACGCAACTTGATAGTTGGGTCTTATTTAAGGAAACTTGTATTTGCATATTCATGAATTAACTGCCGAATCGAAGCATATGATTGTTTTGTTTTATGTACCCAAAATTGTATCTTTCCATACATTGTGTGAGAAGATATCACAAAATTCATATGTAGGAATGTGTACGGCGAATAGTTGCTACGGTGTACGGCGAATAGCGTTTCTGGTGATTTTTAGTGTACGGCGAATAACTTCAACAGTTTTCGAAAGAAAATGCTTTTAATAAGGGCGGTATCTTAATCGACAGTGTCGAACAAGGACCCGTGAGTTAAATTACATTAATAGGCTACTTAACAATTTATGAATATTGCTTTAGAGTTGGTCAATGTGCTCATTCAAGTTGAAGTTCTACTCTTAAGTGTAATACTTATGGATTTTCATGAGTACGTTTCCTGCTTTATGACATCCATCCGAAAGCATATAGAACAGAGAAATGAATCCTGTCCTACTATGTTTGCAAAGGCTTAGATGTGTGTTTCTATACAGAAAAGCTTTGAGATTTGTTTCTGGCAAAAAATATAGTAGAACCTGTCTTAACCGACCATCAAAAAGGTCCAATTATGGGTCTGTAAGGCAGGTGGTAGAGTAATACAGGCTACAATTAATACAGAAAGTTCCTATGAGCTTTCTGCACTACTTTTGCCTTGTATTAAGTAACCTCCTGCTTTTAAGACTCATGTGTTCAATAAATGTATGTATATACAGTTACTTTTCATCGTAGTAACCCCTTTCTACTAAAGAAATTTAATACGAATTATTTAACCATTTACCTGTTCAATCTGGTTTGGATCTACTCAGTTTGCAAATACGTAAAAATGAGTTTATATGAAGAACAACATTAATGATTTAATGAAGATTTCTGTAACCAGGGTTTCTCCAGAGAAAATATACTCATCGGGTGTGGGGAGCGAACTCGAGTCCTCGAGACTGCGGCACGATAAAAGCCGGATTGCATAGCAATGCTGTACAAGTGTTGATACAGGTCAGCTACAGCCTGTGGCATACGAGGGCTGGTTGATAAGTCGAGAGCTTTGTATTGAAGGAGTTAAGCAGGGGTGTCCTTTTTCTGTCCTACTATTCCCTGACTATTTAAGGCTGATATCATGTGGTCAGTTTATGCCAAAGAGGTAGCACTCTCAAGTCAACAAGGTTCTTGATTGGTGTGTGCGTGAGTGTGTATGCGAGTGTGTGTGTGTGTGTGGGGGGGGGGGGAGGGGGTGAATTAAAATAATGATTTTTTTCTCAAATCATTGTTTACGCAGGGGATTCTCTCATCGCAATTACATGTAATATAGCAGACTTTCTTGTTTAGACCAAACACCAGTCTTTTCAAATACAAAGTGATTAATAAACTAATTCTTCATGCATACATATATCTTGTGGTATCCGAATTTTGTGAACGCTCCGATGCATGCAACAGTAAACAAAACTAACCTAGAAATTCACTTACACATCTCTAGGAGCGTAGCTGAATCCAAATATAGTTTGAGCACCGTGGCTATAGGGGCCCGGGGGCTTGCCCCCCCCCCCCCCCACCCCGGAAAATTTAGAATTGAGTGGTTTCAAAAAGTGACTTTTACAGAGTGGGTTAAATCTTACATGACAAGACAGAACGTTTATCAAAGTCTATCCCTACTTGGCCTTCCAGTTTTGTTCCATTTTGGCCATACTAGTTAATGTCATTGATGTAACACACGTGCGTAAATGCGTGTCGCTAGTTTACGTCCCTGTATTTAGAAATTGGCTTGTAGTCTTCGCGGCTGACATTGAAATGTTTGATCCACTGCAAGCGCACTTCTTTACTGCGAGAAATGGTGTGCAGTTTGTAAGGCTCCCAACACAGGCAGTTTTTATGCAGATTTTTTCTCCTTACCGTTGCACCATTTATAAAGTTTCCTTTGATTGTTATTGTAACAAAAAGCAGCATATCACTTCCCTGAACTACTTTCGTATGGCATTATAACCTATTATTCTATACAAATTCCTAAAATATCGGTCATAAAACAAATCCATACAATCTAAATTCTTTATTTATCAGCACAACTTAACAGTACCGTAAAGACGGAGAGTATTCATGAGCAATTAATTATGTAATCATTGTTATGTGCAGATCCGTCAAAACCGAAAGAAGTACAATAGTAGATGTGGATACTCTGCCATTTGTATCTTCTAAAAGTTTCCTCATTTGCTATTGCAAAACCTACATTTTAATTCTAGATCAATGGCATTTTCATGATAGACATGAGTTGTCAGTTTATTCCTCGCACTAACCTTAGGGAACGACTATAAATAATTGTTAGCCGTAAAATGCCACACAACACGCAAGCTTTTTGCCGAGAAGTCTTCATAACAGTAAAATATATTACTATTCGCCGTACACATAGGAAGCTATTCGCCGTACAATATTCATACCACATTTATCTATTCGCCGTACACACACATTGTTTTTCTTTTATCAAATTCAAAGCCAATTTCGATCGTATTCTGCAATCAACGCTGGCATAAGAGTGTATTAGCTGTGTGGTGACAAGGAATGTGTGAAATCGTGTGTCGGAGGATTAGAAAAGCGATTGCGAACACGTTTTTGACCTCTTCGCTGCTATCTCGGTTGTACTCATCCGATAATAATGTACCCAACATGATTTACATACGTGAATTTGAATTGATCAGAAACCATGTAACCATTGGTTGATCTATCTACCAGTAGTTTCAAACATTGCAATGCTAGAATATGTCATAATCTATATAAATATATCGAATTACTAAATCACAGTCAATGAACTTTCGCTTTACTTAGTAGTTTTACCTAGCTATTTCCGGAGTTGTTGACAGACGGTGATATATGGGATCGTGGGAGAAAATGGGTTAATTGGATGAATTGGACAATGTCATGTGAACATTGGATACATTGACCAAGGTATAATCAGATCTATATTTATTCCATAAGCAAAATGAGCAGACCCTGATAAGTTGTCTGATCTTCCTCAACTCAAAATTCATCGACGCTGTTTGAACATTTAACTTAAACAACCAATTTGCACTTGCATTTAAATTTAACTCTACAATTAAGAAAAGGCGCATAACAGATTACACAAATTTCCACAAAATGAGGTAAAAAGCGTGGTTCAATTAAATCAAGCATTTGCACGTAATTTCAAAATGTATCAAATGTTCGTTTCAATTAGAGTTCTCATTTGTCACCGAAACAAAAAGGCCTGCATCTAAGGAAAACAAAAATAAAGCAATATAGTAAAAACCTTCTAAAGCAACCACCACTGAGAGAAGTCTAATTTTGAGTTTAAAAGGTCGGGGTGGCCTAATGTAGGTTGAAAGTTACACAGAATACTCCAACAGGAGCTTTCTGCACACTTCTGTCCAGTATTCAGCAACTGCGTGTGTTTAACCATTTCCTCTATAAATACGCTTTTCTAGGTCTCTGTAAAAGTAACCTGTTGAAACCATTGTGATAAATAGAGCATTTGCTTCTATAGGAGCAAATGCTCTATTTATCACAATGATTTCAAACTACACGATTCTAAAATCTTCCTTTTCTCTAGTTAATGCTCCTTTTTAGTAGATTTATTCAAAGTGGTTGGATCTAAAAGTAGCATATAAGGGAATGGTTTAAATATGTATTCTGTATTCGTAAAGTGATTGCTCAAGTGGAGATTTACTGTAAACCATCGAGTAACAAAATTGTAGCTGAAATATGAAACAGGTTCTGTAGGTTTAACCCTTTCAGCGCTGATGGTCAAATGGACTATTCCACTTCCAGCAGCAGGTTAAGCTTAATGTGAATATTCAGCGATATTGTTTTGACCATGAATATTTAGGCAAGAAAAAATGACGTCATGAATATATATTAACTGAATATATTTAACCGCAAAAAACGATCAAAATATTTTTTATCAAGACAGAATATGTAGATTCAGATCTATATCATTTCATAAGCAAACAGAGCAGACCCTGGTCAGACAGCTTCTATAGGAGCCATCTGATCTGGCTCTACTATGTTTGTAATGGCGTTGAATGGCGTAGTTATGGAGTGAAGAGTCAAAGGAAAGTGTGACATGACAAACAGTGTAGATTCTGATAAGATGACCCTCGCACATGGGTCTAAAGGGTTTGCAAATGATAACAGTGGCTAATTTCCAGCACTGAAAGGGTTAATGGAATTATTTCTAGTTTGAACAATAGATCATCTACACGGACTTGTAGTTACAAGAGCAGTTATCTTTGTCTAATATACTGAATTGGTTTCGGCATTCTTTACCCTTTTACTAAATGAATATTTATGTAAGAAATACTGACGTCATGATATTGAAATAGTTTATTTTTTATAATGGCACATGAACAAAGCAATTCTTGGCCATGACAACATACGTCAGGATCATATCAATATTATTTCGTAAGCAAACAGAGGTTAGGGTAAGGACCCGTCTGATCTGGGTCTACATTACATTACTGGGCGAGAAATGAAAGGATGGCGGATCAATACCGCTTTTAAAAGCTTAATTATTACGTGACTTGGTGTCGGTGTACAAATGGTCGGTGCGTTCTACGTCCTTTAATGTTAGTATGTCAATTGTTTTACAGCAGTTTATTCTAAAATTAGTTGGTCTTGAGGACGTTACTCATATTGTGGAGTTGTCTGGAGGGGAGAGTTCACTTTGCATTTTGATTTGGGTGAGGTGGGATACGCGTGAGGTTAGGTAAACATAAACCTGGTTTAAGCTCTCAGTAGCCTCTATTGGCTACTGCCCGTTCCAAGACGGTACTTCTACTTTCACCATATGGTCTACTTTGTTGTACCTATATGGTACATGTTTTATGTCTTGTGCGTTTTGTCACGTTTAGTCTTGTAAT